>OVAX01002335.1:0-30739 GCA_900406405.1 Lepidium africanum
TCTTTCATGAGCATACTGCTCGTATGGGTGTTTCAATGTTTGAGGATCATTTGGTTTAGTGAGAGTTTTTCATTTAGATTTGGGTTTTATGTTTTAGTTGTGTTTATGCACATTTCATTTTCTGATCAGGAAAAAAAGTATTCAGTTTACTCTTTTGAACAATAAAGTTAAAGGATCTCAATAAGGTAGGACCAATTGAAAATCGACATGTACTGATGAATTTTTCATGTGATTTTCATGCCACACTTTTGGTAATTGATCTATGTCATTTGACTGTACTGATTTCAGTGACCATGGAAGGTTTAGTTGTTTTTCATTATAACAAAGACCGCCATGATCCTATTTTGTTATAGTCAATGGACGAGATTGTTTAAACTCAATGACAATCTTGAGCTCATAAAGTTTATCACGTTTTCAGGATACATATGTGACCCAGTGGGAGATTGTAAGAATTATTTTGGGGTCACAAATGTATAACTAATGTGTTAGGGTCATTATTTAAAGAAGTCAAATTTATGTGGTGATATTAGTTATTCCTAATTTGATGAAGGGTCGAATTAGAAATTAATTCTATATAAATAGAAGGTTTTGGTCCGCACAGCAACCCAAACAAAAAATACAGAAAACATTCTATGCATCTCATCACTAGAGACATCAAGATATTCTGGGCTTGTTGTGTAAGAGCTATTACCAAAATCCAGATCATAAACCATGGATCTCAAAGGTATGCTTCCGCTTATGTTCTTATTATTCAGAAACTAACATGTTTGATTGGAAAATCATAAAGATTAACAGTAAAATCAAATACGCAGTATAGATAGTTACAAGGTTCGTTTAGTGAATAAAGAGTATACTCTTTTATTGGGTATCGACTATAACAATGACAATGCACTTTTAAAAATAAGAAAATTAATTATGAGCATTGTTTATAATTAGTATTTTTGTTATGTTTTCTATTGTTCATCTTTCATCTCTTCGGCGTTTTCTATGAATTTTAATTGTGTTCAACTCTAACTCCGTGGACTTGGAATCAATTTTTAAT
Source organism: Lepidium africanum (assembly GCA_900406405.1). NCBI lineage: Eukaryota > Viridiplantae > Streptophyta > Magnoliopsida > Brassicales > Brassicaceae > Lepidium > Lepidium africanum. The sequence continues at coordinate 1,043 of OVAX01002335.1, forward strand.
CTACTCCTTTTAGGAATACCTCTTTTCACAGTAGACTTGAACTAGTGACCTCTTTGCCATGGAAAACAGATAGACCAAAACACACTTGGTTCTTATTACTCTTATCGAAAAGTTTATTTCTAGAATAACCTTCCTATTACTTATGATGATATCACATATTTATATTTTTTAAAATAATCATAAATTCATATGTTCGCTTCAATCTTCACACGTCACTAGATTTTATCTAGTTCACGTTATTTGGTACGTTGAAGGAGCCAAACTCATAGTGGAATTTCTTCTGTTCGTTTTGGAAATACCGTGCAATTTGGTTCAGTTATGGACCATAGATAAAAAAAAAAACAATAAAATGGCTGACAAAGAAAAAACTACAAAACTGGAATATTAAAAAAAAAAACTCGTCCTCTTGTTCTATATTTAATCTTCGACTCATTTTTTCAATCACTTTCAATTTCCGATGGATCGTGGCCAATCTCCGATGGATTCAGGTGGTGACCAATCTTGACAAATCACGGTCTCCATTACGCAAGATATCTGGTATGTAATAAATATTTAATTTGCATTACTTACCAAAGAGCTAATTGATGTATATGTTTCTTGTAATTAGACCTAAATAACTAAAAATATCTATAAACTTGTAAATCCTTTGCATGACTTAGCTGTAGACTTGGGCATTCGGGTATTCGAGTTGGTTCCGAGTAATATCTATTTGAGTCTGGGTCTTTCGGGTATAAAATGTATATACCTATTTAGGAAACACATATATTTCGGTTCAGGTTCGGATCGGTTCCGTTTGGTCCGGGTCGGTCCGGGTCTATATTTTCTGCACCCATTTAGAAACCAAATATAATTCGGTTCGGTTTTAGTACCAGCACTTATTCGGGCCGAGTATAAATATTAGATAAATTTTTACGATTCCATTATATATTTGAGTATTTCATACTCAAAATATAATTATTTATCCGAAAAATACCTAAATACCGTAAATATTTTTTAAAAATTACCTAAATTTTCATATATGTTTTCGGATTAATCGAGTACTCATTTGGGTATTGGTTCAGTACCGGATATTTCCCGATACCCACGGATATAGATGAAGAGGATTCAATAGATATTTTCCTCGGTTTCGGGTACTACTCGATACCCATTATTTCAGGTCGGTTTCAGTTCAATTTTTTGGTTCCGAGTATTTTGCCAAAATCCTGGTAATATTAATTCCGTTAATACTTCAATTCTACTAACATCAAAATATTCACCTTTTTCTTAATAAGCATCTCAAAAATTTGTACAATAATATTATCCAAAACAGACAGCAATTTATAAAAGCGTATTTTTTTGATCCACAGTCTACGCATATCCATAGATTCACGTAACTTTAAAAAGCGTATAAAAACAACCAAAAAAAAGACATTTATATAGTCTGAATTGTGTTCAAATTTTCTAATAAGTTAAATAATTGCTCGATCAACTATGCAGATTTACAGCTATATCAACTAATCACCCGCATATTTCTTTTAAAAAAAATTTGTGAATCATATTAATATTTACTAAAAATATAGATATATTAAAATTTAAATCTTTATTTTCTGATTTTTATGTAGATTTATTATTAAATTTCTTAAAAGAATTTTTCTAAAGTACGTATCACATTCGGCGAAGTCTCTCGGCTTTGCACTCGGAGGTGGAAGCTATTCTATGAGATATGGAATCTCTGATTCTTTACCAGTTCTTAGAAGTGGAGTTAGTTACAGATTGTTCGGATGCTCTGAAATTACTCCTTAATCCAGACGATTGGCCGGCTTTCCAACCATAGCAGGATGATTTCTACAGGTTGAAATCTCTTTTTAGTGCTTTCTCTCTTCATGTAATTCCGTGCTCTCTAAACCATAAGGCTGATGCTCTACCTCGTTCTTCGAGAGAGTCACCTATTAGTATAAAAGTGTAACTTATCCTTACATTCCTTTGGTGTTTTATTAATATATGTTGACAAAAAAAAAAAAAAAGTACGTATCACATTCGATCTTTTCCACTTACGTCCTGATTTGATCGAATTTAATGCAGTTCATGGGTCGAATCTCTGGTTCTGTCCGGTTTATAAATGATGGGCTAAAAACAAGTCAAACACTTAAAAAGGTGATCTGTGTCGAATCTGTTGTACTGATAAAAAATAGCTGCCGCCTCTTCTTCTCAATCCCAAAAGCAAAAAGCTCTTTCGACACTTCACGGATCATTTGTGGACGATAATCAAATCTCAGAGAAGGCGAACATAGAATTCTCAATTGGATTCATAAACCCTTTTCAAATCTCTCTGTTTCGTCGTTTCTTACATACGAAATTCCATGTCAGGTTGGTTCTGGAAATCCTTCCTTTGTCCTCTCCTGATATTTGCCTGATCATATCCAATCAATTTTTTTTCTTTTTTACCTACCCGTATTGTGATTATTTGTTTGATTACGCTTTAGGGTTGTTGAAGTTATGATTACGTTTATGTTGAATCTTTATATTGGGTTTTTAAAAGCTGAATTGTGTGAAAATTTTGTGAAATTTTACAGGTAATCAGGAACCAATTTTGGTGAAGGAGGAAAGTGTTGTAGGTATACCAACTCCACTTTTGAAGCTTAAAAGCTGGCAATGGTGGGTTCTTGTGTCAATCAACATCTTCTTCCTCATTGGTGGTCAAGCTGCTTCAGTGCTTCTAGGTCGGTTTTATTACGATGAAGGTGGAAACAGTAAATGGATGGCTACTCTTGTTCAGACTGCTGCGTTTCCCATTCTCTATGTCCCTCTTTTGCTTATTCCATCTTCGACTAATTCAGAGTCTTCAGAGCCATCTTGTTCACTCAAATACATTGTCTTGATCTATGTTCTGCTTGGTGTTATCATCGCTGGAGACAATATGTTATATTCTGTTGGACTTTTGTACCTCTCTGCATCGACGTATTCACTCATTTGCGCTACTCAGTTAGCTTTCAATGCGGTCTTCTCTTATTTCATCAATGCTCAGAAGTTCACTGTTTTGATTTTCAACTCTGTTGTTCTTCTCTCATTCTCTGCTGCTTTGATTGCTCTCAATGATGATGCAGACGCTCCTACTGGTGTCTCTAGGTCGAAGTACATTGTGGGGTTTGTGTGTACACTCGCTGCATCTGCTCTTTATTCTCTATTGCTCTCCTTAATGCAGTTTACATTCGAGAAGATTTTGAAGAAAGAGACGTTTTCTGTGGTTCTTGAAATGCAAATTTACACTTCTTTAGTGGCTACTTGTGTTTCGATTATCGGTCTTTTCGCTAGTGGGGAATGGAAAACGTTGCAAGGTGAAATGGAAGGTTATCATAAGGGACAAGCTTCGTATGTATTGACTTTGGTTGGTACTGCAGTTACTTGGCAAGTATGTTCTGTAGGAGTAGTGGGTTTGATATTTCTAGTGACATCTCTTTTCTCAAATGTCATTAGTACACTGTCTCTAGCTGTGACTCCACTTGCGGCTTTGGTTGTGTTTCATGATAAGATGAGTGGTGTTAAGGTCATGGCAATGCTAATTGCTCTTTGGGGTTTTGCTTCTTATGTTTACCAGAACCATTTAGATGACTTGAAAGCAAGACGAGCACGACAACAAGCTCAAGCTGGACGGCTTGAACGGCAGTGCTGATTTTGCGTCTATTCAAGCCAGAGGTATCGGTAGGATGCTGCTATACGTTGGGGTTTAGATTAAGTAACAATAATTGTCACTTTTAGGAAAAAGTACTCCTCTTGTTATATTGTTTTCCAAAGCAAATTTGTTGTCTGATTAGATCTGATCTATTGTTTGGGTAAATGGAAATAAGAAAGCAATTTTTATATTTGGAGAATAATGTCAACACAATGGAAACGATGAAGTGTGTTTAAAGATATAACTCTAGTTTCTTACAATAACATAAAGACAAAGTTAGGTTAACATTAGAACAACAAAAAGACCAAGTTACATAATTTATTTTATACTACAATAAACACAAATAGACTTGGACAATTTTATGGATTTAGTTATAATCTTTAGGCCAAGAGCCAGAAATTCTTCTGCCATCGTGTGTTAATCAAGTACCCACTAACACCTTTGCTTTGTTTCCTCACACTAATCGTCAAGCAATCTGCACCGTTGATGCACCGATTCACGAGCTCCTCTAATCTGTTTGGTCATATAAACTAATGGTACGACAAGAGAAGTGTAAGTAATTATCGAATCCAGAGAAACATAAATGGTAAAAGAGATCTGACTGTTGAGATGACGCACCAAGAAATGAGTGGTGCAGATTTCTTCTGAGCCAACACAAGAACTGAGACTTCAAGCTTCTTCGCATGGCTTAACACATTAACACAGTTGCTAAGTTTGGTCCTTGAATTACCAATGCCTCCACATCAACCTTTTTCACAAAAAAACAATTACTTATTATTATTTTCTCATAATTTATCTTAAATCTACTATTTAACAAATTTCAAGTAATTAATTATAATAAATATATAATAAAAAATCTCGACAGTTTGCTTAGAAATTATAAAAATTATATTATAAAATTTAACCTGATTACTTGTTACTGTGTTATTTGTTTTAGACCGAATTTTCATTTGAATTTTTAATTTATATATTCTTGAAGAAAGGTGAAGACATATTTTAAGTAACTCTACATGTTTTGATTGCTATCAATGATGATGCATATACTCCTGCTGGTGTCTCTACGTCAAAGTACATTATTGGGTTTGTGTGTATTCTTGTTGCATCTGGTCTCTATTCCTTAATACAGTTGTCGTTTAAGAAAATTTTGAAGAGAGAGACATTTCATGTGGTTCTTGAAATGCAAAATTACACTTCTTTAGTGGCGACTTATGTCTTGGTTATCATACTTTTTGCTAGCGGAGAATGGAGAATTCTGCAAAGGAAAATGCAAGAGTATCATTAAGGGAAAACTATTTATAGACTAATTTTGTCGGGACTGCTGCTTCAAATCAAATTTGTTCTGTATGAGTGGTGGGTTTAATATTTCTAATTGTGGCTCCACTTGCTGTTTTGGTTGTCTTCCGTGATAAGATGAGTGGTGTTAAAGTTATGGCAATGTTGATCGCTTTTTGGGATTTCGCTTCTTATGTTTAGTAGAATCCTGTATCGATGACTTGAATGTACGAAAAGCTCAACAAAAAAGTCAAGTAGGACGATTTAAAGTTTAAAGTTAAACAATCGACGTTTCGGATTTAAAGTTTAAACAATCGACTTATAAGGTTTTGGTTTAGTTCAAGTAACAATACTTGTCACAAACCGTTGGTTTTGTCATATGCTTTTCAAAAGCAAATATGTGGTTCAATAAAATATAATCTTTTGAATAAATTGAAATAAGAGACAACTTTGTGAGAATGAGAGAATTCATAGTCCAAATGTATCTCAAATTCTAAATGAAAGTTGGAATATGCAGTGAATATATATATATATATATATATTAGATGATTGCTCATGTTATACACAAAATATTCTTAATAATATGATAAACTTGTAGTTATTTATATATATTCATAATTTATATAAGTTGTATTATTTATATATATATATATATATCGTGTTGTATTTGGACTAATTTTATTTGATTATATATATGATATATTTTTGTGTTAATTTTACATTTATTAGTTTTTGTTTGTTGTTTGGCATGTTGACTTGAATATTTGATGTTTATTTGAATTTGAATGAAATTTTAATTTTTATATAGTTAAATATTAATAAGTTTATAAAGAGTGTAATTACCTTATGTATATATAAACATTTGACTTTGAAAAACGTCTAAACATACAAATTATGTATATATATATATATACAATTATCTATTGATTTTTGAGTAAATTTAAAAGATGCCTTTTTGAAGATGCACTTCTTCATGTTCTTTCCTCTGAAAACGAATAAAACCAAGTGGGTACTTTTGAAAGAAAATTTGGCTCAACGAGGATTTTTAAAAATTTTCCTTTTTGTTCTAACAGATTATGATATACAATTCGACGGAAACTTATATTTTCAGTCATGATATAATTCATTCTATCTTACTAATAAGTTTTTTCTTCATATTACAATGGATTTATCAACCTAAAATTATATTCAAGTCAAAATATTATCAGCAATATTGATATACAAGACGACATTATATAGAAAATGATAATTTTACCACATTATCACACATAATCATCTTAATAATTTCATTAAATTCAGAGATAAAATTTTTTTACAAAGGTAAGATTTTAATTTTTATTCTCCATTGTTTATAGGATTTCAAAGAAAAATACATCATTAATCGATATTACGAAGATACAATTGATTTGAAGAAATATGAGTTTTTATTCTTCCTCTATCAATTAAATAGACCAACGCACTAGATTATTAGGTTTAGCTTTAGTTAATTATTTTTAGAAATATCTTAGTAGTACTAGTAGATTAAAAAGGGATTTTAGGGTGTGGACTGGGGTTATAGATCGAGACTTATCAATCTAATTGTTGACAAAAAAAAATATATATCTTAGTAGTTAGTAATCATATATGTAAAATATCTCACACCCTATATATAATCGAAAGTCAATTTATAAATATTTGAATAATTCCATATTCGAATGTCACTCAATTATGTATATAATCATATCTTATATCATATACAGTGATGTACCCAGAAATTTCTTTTACCAAAATCATGAAACAATATTTTATAAAAACATAAAACATCTTGTTTTATAAGTAACAAAATATTTTACAAAAATATAATCAAAGAAACATTATAGCTCGTGACTGACTTATATTAAGAGAAACATTTCATTCTTGTATATCATAAAATCTGAAAAAGCACAAATTAAATAAATTGATCAACATATCTAAACAGATAAACGTCCATGTTTTTTTCTCCTGTAAACGAATACACAATGTATTAAAACATTTATTGAATAATGTAATATTGTGTTTCCTCAAATATTATACAATTTTGCAATTTCTGAGCTGAATCATGGAGCTTGTGGGCTGCTTATTGGACTGTAAATTTTTAAACAAACTAAAGTTTTGGATTTTATTTAAATGGGTGTCAAAATAATAATAAAAAAGCTTAATTTGGTTTAAACAAAAAATAATAACTATATATATAATTTTTTTTTTCAAAAATTAAGGGGCCCCTTCTACAACACATGGGTCCGCCAATGGTCATATATATATATATATATATATATATCATTTAATGGTTACACTATAATTCTATATCAAAAAAGACAATTATATTATAACAAATTTAGTTTACATAAAAAAAGAAAAAAAGAGGAAGTGTCGTAAATATAGTACAAAGATTAGAATGACAAATTATAAACCTCTTAATCATTCTAGTCAAGTTGTTAATCTCTAATGATTGTTAGTAATATAACACATAGGTTAAGGATTTTTATTCAAAAAGTTATGATTTTATTACATAAGAGATTTTGCTACATTGTGAATTTGATTAAAAAATGAGGTGGAATTCGGGTATTCGATCGGATTTAGTTTGGATCTTTAGAGTTTTCGGTCCCAAAGACATTACTTCTATTTGAGTATTTTGTTTTACCAGATCGGTTTTGGTGAATCCAGTTTCAGTTGGCTTATTTGGATCAGGTTTGGGATCAAGATTAAAGTATATAGTCTTTTGGACTTGAATAACTACATGTGCGTGTGACCTCGTTAACTTTCTTAACGAGAGAAGCATCTATATGAACTTGAGAGGCATAAAAATTGACATCACAATGAACTTTTGGTGGTTGTGGACTTGTGGTAATTGAAATCACGATAAAGTGTTACAAAGATATAACTCTAATTTCTTACAATACCATAAAGACAAAGTTAAGTTACATAGTTTATTTTTTACTACAATAAACACAAATGGACTTAGACAAATTTTATGGATCTAATTGTAGTTTTTAGGCTAAGAGCCAGAAATTCTTCTGCCATCTTGTGTTAATCAAGTACCCACCAACACCTTTGCTTTGTTTCTTCACACCAATCGTCAAGCAATCTGCACCGTTGATGCACCGATTCACGAGCTCCTCTGATCTGCTTGGTCCACATAAACTAACAATACGACAAGAGAAAGTGTAAGCAATTATTGAAACGAGAGAAACATGAATGGGAAAAAGAAATTTGACGGTTGAGATGACGCACCAAGAAATGAGTGGTGCAGATTTCTTCTGACCCAATACAAGAACTGAGACTTCAAGCTTCTTCACTTGGCTCAACACAGTTGCTAACTTTGGTCCTTGAATTACTAATGCCTCCACATCAACCTTTTCCACACAAAAACAATTACATATTATAATTATCTACTCATAATTCATCTTAAATCTACTATTTAAAATTCTCTAGTAATTAATTACAATTAAATAATGGCGAAATATAATATTTTTAAAAAATCTCGACAGTTTGCTTAGAACTTATAAAATTATATTATAAAATTCTACCTGATTACATGTTACTATGTTAATTGTTTTCGAATAACTCTTCATTTGGAATGCGAAATAAAATATTCGTAAAAATAGGTAAAGTAAACAATAACTTATTTTACAAACTTTACTTAGATCTGATAAAGAATGTTTAAAAGATTAGATCTAAACTTGGAAAAAAGCTGAATTATTACTGAAAAAAGCTCACTTCACACAATGATGAAAGCATCCAAAAATATAAAAATTTGTTTACAAAATAAAACAAAGTCAGGAGCTAGTGGAATCAAAATCTGTCACTATGACAGATTTTTCTCACGCATGCAAAACACTACTCAAGTATCTCAACACAAAATTCATAGGAGTATTAATCAAAAAAAAAAAAAGCTTTGCAAAAACAAAACTATTTCCAAAATCTGGTCTAATGGTAGAAGGAAAAGAACTTAAGACAACAATAATACGGTATCAGAATTTGAACCATCGAGATTATCAAAACAAAATCCAAAAAGTAGAATAAGTACCTCAGGTTTACAAGCTTTACAAAGAGAACCAAGAGATTGAGCCAAAGAAGGAGAAGGTTCATCATGAGAAGAGACAACATGAAGAAGAGTCATTAAATCTCCTTTGATAGTCAAATGAGTTAAAGCCCACATCATAGCATGTTTTGACCTTGATGTTTCATCAACCATAACCATCACTCTCTTACTTCTTGTAGCCATCTCTCCACCGGAATAAACACCATAAAGACCTTCCATTGATGAGTAACCACCACAACCACCACTATTGTCGTCGGTAAAGGCTGTTGAGCTATCTCCTGATGTCCACCTTCTAGAAGCCGACCTCCATCCTTCTTTTTTGCTTAGTTGTCTAAAGATTGAGTTTCTCGAAAATTGCATTGCTTTGTTGGAGAGTATTATGATGAGAAGTTGAAGGTTTAAGTACTGAGAGTGTAGAGAGAGGAAGTAGTAGGTGTAGAGTAGGAGGCTATGGTTGTATTAGAGTGAGAAACTGAAGAGGCTTTAACAGAGTAATGGAGAGAGAAGAGACATTTAATTGGTTACTAATAAAGAGTGAGCGACAGGGCATTAAGGGTGAATCATGTGCCTACAATAAAGTATGTTATTTAATTTCTTAACTTTAAGCAACCAACAATACTACTTGTATTTTTTATTGTAGTCAAATTTAGTTTTGGTTTAGTTATATTTATCTCTTAGACATTGGAGTTTACAATTCGAAAACGTAAATCTAGATTACAAGACCTAGTTAGAAAGAAGTTTATGGATTCCTTTGGTTTATTTGGGTTGATAATTACTTCTAGTTAGAAACTAGATAGTAATAAGTTTGTCTTAATAATTGTTTTGTAGTTGGTCATTTCTATTCACTATTTCATCAATTTTTGTTACTTTTTGATCGTCACCAATTCACTTATAGTTACCATCTCATCAATTTTTGTTACTGTTTGTTCACTCAACAATGTACACGATTTACTAGTAAGATGTAACCAATTATAAAAATAACATTAAAAATGATAAAATAAAAAATAGAACTATGTTAAAAATCGAACAAATGAAAACGAATACTCTGCGTCCACTTTGCTATACGGTTTATGTATGCTCTCTAATTGTAGATTCAACGTTAATTTATAGTTTTTTTTTGTTGATATAATGAGAAAATCCCCACTCTGTCTAAGAAAATCAGTATAGATGAGATGTCAAATTCATGTCAGTATACAAAATTTTGTTTGGAGTTTTGTAGTAGAGGGCCAAAATTAAAAAGTGTGTATATGTAAATCTTAAGAGAAAAGATAAAAGTACACAATACACACAAAAGTATTTTTTTAGTTTTTATTTATTTATTTATAATAAACTAAAGTTATACATGATAAATGGATTATACTAATTACTAAGTGACGAGATATTGATTTCCTTCGACTACTCTAAAATTTTATTTCGGTATATGATCTTTAGTGTATTCCCACTAGATTGACATACAATATACAAAGACTCATCACTATCTACAACAAAATTCTGAAAAAAAAAAATATTAATCTTAGTCTGTAGAGAATTATAGTCTCATTTGGTATGAATATTTGTCTATCTAATTCGGCCAGTTACATTGCTAACATCATTTCATAGTGGCCAACATAAAGTAACGATGAACAGTGTAAGATAGCAATAACATATTATAACCCAAACTCATATATATTGATTATAAAACACTGTTTTGCTCTTATATATATAGACATGTATCTTGTATTAGCAATATTGTCGGTGCGAATTGGAAACTGAAAAAACAAGGAAACGAGACTTATTTTTTATTTCATACGCGTTAATTAGTCGGTTTCAAAATGATTACACTCTCTTCATTTTTTTTGTTTTTTGGTATTACACTCTCTGCATTTTTTCTCAATATATATATATATAACAATTAAATTGACAAAATTTAATCACAAACTCGCACACAAACCCTATATTTTGTAACTTTTATATGTAATGAGATGAAATCATAAATTTTTTTTTTAAAAAAAAAAGAGATGAAATCAAACTTTAGATATATGATTCATTGAGCATATACGGAAACATTCAATTTTTCTTACAAATACAATATTATGTTTATATTTCAGTACAAAAACTTGACTTATATTATTTAATTATATATAAATTATACTATTAACTATAAAAAAGTATTTCAAATTATGTTATTTTACAAGTTTTCGATTTAACATTAACCTTAAACATTATAGGTCCTGATAGAGAAAAAATGTAAATAAAGATATATTATGCAAATTATTTTAATGATATAGTGTTTTTTGGATAAAGAAAAAAGTAACTTTTCACCATAAACATTATCCTCTCTCGTGATCTTCTTTTGGGTTCTATAATAGGTAGAAGAACCATAAACTAAAATATATATAAAAGAAATAATAACAGCTCAAATTAGAAAACATCAAAAGATCTTTAATAATGTATAAGATATAGATTTAAAAAAAAAATGTATAAGATATATGGAACAATTAATTAATTTGGAGTTAATGTATTATCCCATGTTCTTAGTTCTGAGATTGATGTTTAGAGAATATATTAGACTTTTTAAACTTACATTGGTTTGATTTGGGGATAGCCTCACACGAGCTTCTTCAGTTTTATATGCAAAGCTTAATCATATAAAGATGTGACGTTTGATTACATATCAAATCAAACATCACCGATAAAATATGTACAGAGTGGTCCAAAAAATGAGAAAAAATTGGGATCTAATATTTTTGCCCAATTAGAAACGAATCTTGTTTCGGTACGTAAATTTATGGGTTTCATTAATGTGTCAGATGACCTCATTCACATTTTGCTTTCATAGCTTCTCTTGTCTTCTTCTTCCATCTTATCGTGACACATTTTGTAATTTTTGCTTCTTTTTTTTTTTTTATCCTCACATTTTCAATGTTTAAATCAGCTAGTCACAAGTAATATGGTGCACTTTAACACATTTAGGGTTATTTTGGTAGCAATAAACGCCATGTTATATTAGCAATTGCTTGTAAACAATCACAATTCAGTTTAAAATTATTGATTAAAACATACTTTTGAAATCAATGGTTGAAATAAGAGTTTAAAAAGTTATTCATCAAAATTTAACCATGATTCCAAACAGACTTAATTATAAAATTTTTGTTAAATTTCTAGCTTCGTCTGTTTCCAAACGATCTACTATATTCAATCGCTCATCTTTCTTTCAATTATCTCACTAACACATTTTTTTAAAAAAAATCAGTAATTGAAACTGATATTTTAAATTATTTATGAGAGTTTAACTGATAGTTCCAACATTTATTTATAGATGTTTGTTGCTGGATCCATCTATTTCCAAACGTTTTTTGTTCAACTACTCATGTTTTTTATTAATTATTTTATTCAAACTGAATTATCAATCAAACCTTATATATAGATATGTGTGTGAGCCCTATGATAACAAAATAGTTGACCCACATGTTTATGGTCTAATAGTTGAAAGATCATATTTTATATTGTTTTTTTGTGTGAAGACCAATCTCGATTGATAGTTTATAAAAATTGACTACCATATTATTTTACAAAGAATTTAAAAATTTTCTGAAAGGAAAAGATCTTATTCAGAAATCCTACAAGATTGGTGTAGAAAGATCTTTAATACTCCAAAGTGTTAGAGTTTGAATTTTGTTATCGTGATTTCAATTGTTGCTGGTCATCCATATACATTTTGATTGAAAAAATCTATATTTCGATAGAATTTCAGAGAATTTAGTTTTAATTTGGAGATAAAGTTTTCTACTTAACAATACATAGTTTAATATAAATTGTTGGGAAGTTTTCATACAAAAACTAACAAATTACAGTAGGAGAAATATATTTCGTCTATTGGTTAAATTTCAATTATTTGAAATTCGACTTAAAAAAACTGTATTGTCACATTTGATATTATTAGGGGTTTCAAAAGTTATATTATGAATCAACATCTAATCATTGATGGAAAAAACAAGTTATAATATTCCTATGACTTTAACAAGCCATGAAAAAGTACATACTTTAATTATGTTTTTATGTAACCATTATTTAAAAGGAGTTGCAGATCTTAATATAAAATAAGACAACATCAAAGGTACTCGAATAATGTAAGATTTGAAACATGTTGACCAAAAAATGGTCAAACAATAATTCCAATTATACGCAGATTTCTATGTTACTAAGTACTACTAAACGTCTAAACACATGTGTTTTCTTCTAAATTACTCCATCAAGGTTTGTTTATCAAACATTAATCAATTCAAGACTAATAAAGTAATATCATTTGTTGAGACCTTAAGGATAAAATTAAGGAATGGTGAAAAGAATAGGAAAATTATTATCAATTGCAGTTTTGGAAACTAGTGGGAAGGTAATTTTGATTTTTTTTTTTTTTTTGTGTTTATAAATTAGAGAGTTATTTGCTTCTGCATCTTCTTTCATTCACTTGTCAGATTCAGGAGCAGTAAAGAATCCATTTATCCTGACACAACTTCCTAACACACTAAATTCTGTTTTTAATTTTATAACTTTATAAAAATGCTTCACTAAACATATGCAAATATATGCATATTCTATATATAAAGGTGTATGTATTTCACTAAGAAACCAATGCCTTTTTAATATATTCAATATTATTTAATATTTAGAATATGTCAATAAGTTGCAATCCTCTTTAATAATGTTATTTAATTTTAAAAAGTATAAAGGATAATTTTGTAATGGAAAAATAATATTTTTAGTTGTTAAGATGTATAGAGGTTTTAGAGATTTTATAGCATTCTTTTTCCAAAAATTTACAATAAAAAAAATACAGAAAACTTTTTCCGTTGTTGTTAAATATTGGATCAAAGATTCGCTACATAATTCAAACTCAAAATCATATTACTATATCACGTGGAGCTACATAATTTATGTTTAACTTAGATGAAAAAAAAAACTGTATAAATGAATATATAACCATTTGATCAAGATATTTTCTACGAATACTATAAGTTAATAGACTGCAAAATTAATGTCAGATAGAAAATATTAATTTATGGAAGTTAAATTGTTTGTGTTACGATAATGTATACATAGTTATAAAATTTAGAATCTATGAAACATAGCTCAATTTATCAAAGAAACCAAATTATCTGGATGAACTTATATATACTCCTATATATTAATATCTAGTAGAATTAATTAAATTGGTGGTGACGTTTAGTGGTTGAAAGATTCAGTCTAAATATTTTTTAGTATTTTCTATCTATCTCACTGCGATTTAACTTTTTTTTACGATATGCATAAATCTGTAACGATAAGATAAATATTTGTATGAATTTTGTGTGTTTAGTCTGGACTTTGGTCTTCAATTCTCCATGTTACCAAACAAAAAGTATAATGAAAGTTGTCGGTTATGTATTTACAAAATAAAAGTTAAATTTTTTTGTAATCAAGGTTATAAAATATAAAAATATATTTATAAACTTTTTATTTATTTTAACAATTGGGTCAGTAAGGATAATAAACTTCTTGAAAATAATCTACATGTTTTATGTTAACATGGTTTGAAAATATATATAATTAGTACAATAAGTTGGAGTATGTGGAGAAAGTTGTATTATTGACATTAAGGAAAATAAATGAAGTACTATAGTAACGTACAGAGGCTATAAATTTGGTTTTCGTCAACGTCCATAATTATTTGTGCTGTTGTACGTTTCTGTATAATAATTATTTTTAATTATATCGATGATGTAACTTGCAATGTCCTCGTGAATTGAGCCACATAACGTATACTCTTTACTTCATATGTACAGATTAATAATAAATGAATATATTATTGTTATTATATAGATATACATTTACGAAAATAAATTGGGTTTGGAGGAAAGTGTGAGAATAGAAACGAATTAAGGGTCGTGTAAGGGTTTTAGTTTTATGTGTCAGCCTTTTTCTTCGACCCGTGATGCTCCGAATATAACTCATCATTGTCACTCATGACTTGTTTATTTATTATTTATCATATATACTTTTATTTTTTTTATATGTAATATTAGTAAGTTCGATCTCATATTATTATCATATTCAGATATTGGATACATGTTATCTGAATATCACTCTATCCGAATCCAAACTCATAAGTTCTTTAAAACTACATAGATTTAAAAAATAATTATATTATTTCATTTCATTTTCCATAAGATCGGTTCCTTTTTATCGTTGTCAACATCCCTATTATAGCCAAAGTAATAATTTTGTTATATTATGATGTGAAATTAAACAAATAATCAATTTTCAACATGATATGATGTTTGTATATATACCTATGTTCTTCGTAGAAACATTTATAATTATCTAACTAGTCTAATATCTAACATGTCATATTACATAAAGAAGATATGTAAATTTAAATTGAATTATATATAAATATTTGATATATATTATAACATGTGAGTATGAGATTTTGGAAATAGTTTGCGTTATAAATTGGATTTTGTTGGTTTAGTTGACAAAAAAAGGAAAAAAAGTTTTTTTATTGGTAAGTCTTTGTGCTTATTAAGTATGTACTTGGAGTGAAACTTGTGTCGTGTTTTTCATTATTATGTTATATACTATACATTAATTGATATTGATTGAAAAATATATATTTGCACATATAATTAACACTTGATTCGAATCTCTTTTGCAGGATCAGTACACTTGATTGTTGATACGAATCTCATGCAAAAAAAACTCTGGTGAATAAATCATTTAGTTAGCGATTGATTGATGCTACATAAGTGCTCGCATTTTTAAGAAATTGAACCAAGTTGTAGTTAATAGTTACCACATACAATTCTTATAGTTACATTTGATGACTTATCTTTCTTAATATCTCAAAGTTCTTTTGCTTAAAAATTGGAAAGTTTGGTTACTAATTATTGCATCACAAACTCATTGAAGAAGTGTAAGAACATTTGTAACATCTATATAAGCTTTGATTTCACTTAATTCTAAATGATTTGGTTTAGCTAAACCGGTAACAATCAAAAGACAGTATGACTTCTGGTCAGGATCACACTTCATGGCTCATTGTTGTATATTCAATCTCAAGAAAAACACTTAGCATTTGATAATTCTTTGTTTACATTGACCAAATTTTCATAATTTCTTCAGTACTTGGAGGCGTGTTTGCCCCCAGGGCTACATATTTCAATGTCTGTTCATTCACAAAGAAATGTCCAAAAGGAGACTTGACACATCTCTGTCTGATTTGCCCGGATTTGAGCAAGCTGCTGATTGAATCAATAAACTTCTTATTGCTTTAGCACAAAATTACTTACATTTTCAGTCTTTGATAAGAAGAGCAACTGCAAACATTGTTCAATATTCACAGTTCACACATTGTCCTGCGGTCACAAACGAGAATCAAAGAACAAATGTATAAAATTCGAAATCAATTTAGATACAACATTGATCAAACCCTTTTTGACACTATTTACACAAGCAATACTAAGTCATTCCTTTGCACAGAAACACCGAATCCCATGATAGTTGAGATCATCGCATTGGATCTCTTATAACTTTCAAAGAGCCCTAAGAACAACTTTGCTGGTCATATGAACCCCCTTAGCAGCTATCTTCAGCGCACCACGAGCCTGGTATAGTCTGAAGAAGAAAAAAATGCCCAAAAAGCTTGAAATCAAAGAAACAATCTTTATGTTTTAATCATCTCAGATGATTAGCAGAGATTAGACATACCCTCCAAAAGCAAGTCCCCAAGTGGACAGTGCGTAGAACATTTTCCCAGCATGCCATATATCCACTACCCTCCCTACCTTGCTCAGAGCAGAAACTTCTTGTACAAGAACTGAAACATTAAGAAGAGAAAGAAGCAACGTAAACGAACTGGAAATTACCAGTATGATTGGTAACACAAAGCGGTGATAGTTTCTAAGCAGGAAGGAAAGAAAAGCTAAAAGAGGATTTTGCATATTTATGCCACCTAACTAGCTAAACAAGATCTTCATATGTATGCTCAGGACTCGGTTTGAATTTAATGAATTTCAGGTTAAACAAAAAAAAACAGCTAGAGGAGTTAAGAAATAAATGGTGGTACCGCTTTGTAATTGGCAAATCAAAACACAATACCCAAAGGATAACCAATTAAACCCCATCTATAACATTCAACGAGATAGCAAGTTGAATCCTTATACTTACTTTTCTGGAGCTCTTCAGGTTTGAGAATCTGCAATTTGAAAGTAGTAGCCAAAACCAAACATGAGATTTAACGTAGCGAAAATCCAAATTTAAATGTCCAAGGAAACTAAGGATACGAATGCAAAACCTTAGCTTTGGGATTTGAGATAATGCATTTAGCCAAAAAGTGTGCAACAGCATCAACCACATGTTCCTCATTCACAACAACGTAATGGTCATTATCAATTGCACTTCGTTCTTCGACATTGCTAGGGATCATATCATCTGTAACCAAAACCCACCAACTTGGCTCTTGATGATCGATTTCTATAAGAACTTCTACAGTTTGCACATCATCTTCTGAACATAAAACCCCAAAAAGTTTAGCAATTTGCTGTTAACTCTCAAAATCGAATTTTATGATCATCGGAAAATTCGAAAACACACCTGTCGGTTCTTTGAATGGAAATTGATTTTGAGTTCCATTAGATAAAGCCTGCCTTAGTTTGTCTAATCGATCCAAGAAATCCCTCGAAGTAACCATTGATACTAGCCGAGCATAGAGCTAATTTCAAAAATTCAACAATTTCATAACAAATCCCTAAACAAATTTTGGAAAGTAAGTTGAAATTGATTTGTTTATGCTTACGTCGCTAGGGCAATCGTGAGATAACGCAGCAGATTCAGCGAGAGTCTCAAATAACTTAAGATTCGCTCCAAGCAAATTCTTGAGACGACGATTCTCTTCTCGAAGAGCTTCTAATTCTCGATCACGTGGATCGATAGTCGAATCCGTTGACCCATGATTCTCACCGCCCTCGTCGCTGTGATGATGATGGTGGTGGTAAGTTTCCATGGCGGTCCATGCCACGTCCGCCACTTCCAACACCGTCTTCGTCACTTCGATCGCGTTGTGACCTGTCATGATTTGATCTTCTTCTTCTTCTTCTTCTTCGCCGTCTGCTTTTGGATATGATTATTATTTGATGATGTATTCCGATTTTCTGATGTTTCAAAGAAACTACCTGTCGTTTACGTGTTTAGAAACGACAAGCAAAGCTTTATTTAATTTTTATTGCTACATTAGACCCTCATCTACTACGTATTTCAGATTTCAACCATAATATAAACTTCTTGCCGTTTTTAATAAATGTAAAACAACTTCTCAACGTTTGTAATTTCGTCGGGGTTTTAGGCTTTTGGTTACTTTACCTAGGACATTTCTTACTTCTGTTTACTCCCTTTCGGAACTTTCCGGCGACTCGACGGTAACTGCCATGGATACGGCGAAGACGGAGGAGGTGAATCAAATTACCGATGCAATTGAGTCACAGATTCTGGCGGCTATGAAATCCCGCGTAACTTACTTCAGAGATAAAGCAGAGTAGATTTCTTTTATCTCTCAGTCTCTTCCTCGTAACTCTCTATCGTAGATGTTTCAGTGTGCGATTGAGTACATTCGGTTGTTTTCCAGGAATTGACGATATACATGTCTTGGTTTGATTAGTTTTCATTTTTCTTTTTCTTTCTGGTTTCACTTTGATTTCAATGTTGTATCGAGGAATGTGTTAGAGATGTTCATTTGGACGAAACTTTCTCTAGGGAAGGTTTTTGGATAGAGAATCATTCAAAGTTTTGGTTATGCAGCTCGTGCACTTTTGAGAGTGTTCGGAGGTTGCTGGAGGAAGATATGGGATTGGGAAAATATGCTTTGGATGTGCACAAGAGCTTTGTTAAAGAGCATTTGGTCAAGGTATACTTCTCTTTTATGGTTGATACCAAATTTTTGCAGTAAACAAGAAAAATACTGCACTATGTAACTTGAGAGCATCATTATGTTTCCCTTTTGATGGCAGTGCTTAGAAGATTCTGGTAATGATGAGACTTCAGAACCTAATCAAGAAAGTGAGAAGGAAGACAATGGGACTCCAACTAAAGAAGTAGCAGAACTATCTGAAGAGCACGAGGCAAAGACTGATGTAGAAGACAAAACTGGTAATGATGAGGAAATGAAAGGTTCCATTGAGATGGTGGCTGAAGATAAAAAGGATGAAGGGAATAATGAAGCCTTGCTGAGAGATGTAAGGAGATCTCTTCGAAAAAGAGCTTCTTATATTAAGGCGAATTCAGAGTAAGTTTAGTGATTGCAATTAGTTGAATTTCAGTCAAAGTTTCCTCTTTCATGATTAAGTGAATGGACTTTTCTGTTTAGTAAATTGCCTTGTTTAATTCAGGAAAATTACAATGGCTTCACTTCGTCGACTTTTGGAGGATGATCTTAAATTGGAGAAGCATTCTCTTGATCCCTTTAAAAAGTTCATTAATGAAGAACTAGATAATGTAAGTACTTCGAATTGTGATGTATCTCATTTATGTTACAGAGTGGCAAGTCTTTTTGATAGTTTTATTGGCTAATTAGGTACTACAAATTGATGATGCTCCAAAACGATCGACTGAGACTACTGGGAAAAAATTGAAGAAAAAGGTAAAGAGCACACCATCTAAGAAGGTAAGCAGTGAAGAAAATTCAAATTCAGATTTTGAGCGGGATGTGGACGAAGATGAAGAGGGTGTGAAAGAGACGATGGCCCAAAAAAGAAAATTATTGAAATCAGAGACGACGGGAAAACGGAAATCTGACAATGGCAAACTGGTATCTGGAAGAAAGAAAGCAAAACATTCAGAAACAGAACTAGAAAATGACAGTGATAGTGAGAAACCTTCGAAGGTATTACATTTTAGTAGTAATATTCATTTGAATCCCATTAAAGTTTTGTACAACTACCCATATGGTTTCTGAAATTATATTATTCAGCAGAAGACAAAGGAGACTGTAACTGCCGTGTATGGAAAGCGTGTTGAGCATCTCAAATCAGTCATCAAATCTTGTGGCATGAGGTTCTAAGTTAACTTGGTAGATCTTTAAAGAAGCTCATTGTTGGTTTGTATTCCAGGCTCTTTATTTGTTTCTACTTTTTATCTTGGCAGCGTTCCTCCTTTCATTTACAAGAAAGCCAAACAGGCTCCTGAAGAGAAGCGTGAGGCTACTTTAATAGAAGAACTTGAGCAGATACTTGCCAAAGAAGGGCTTTCCTCAGATCCTTCAGAGAAAGGTAGTGTTATGCTGGGAGTGATTTCTTTTGATTGGAGCAAAACTTATACCTTTTTATTACTGATATCGATAATAATTTAAAACAATTCTTAGTTCAACTTGTGAAAATCATAATGCAAGTAAGCAGTCTGATGATTGTGATTTATCTGTAGCTTGGATGAAAATTTGTAAACATTCTATGAACTTACTATCTGGCTTTACTTTGATAGAGATCAAAGAAGTTAAAAAGAGGAAGACTATATCAAAAGAGCTTGAGGGTATTGATACAAGCAACATTGTATCGAGTTCAAGGAGA
Organism: Lepidium africanum; assembly: GCA_900406405.1. Lineage (NCBI taxonomy): Eukaryota > Viridiplantae > Streptophyta > Magnoliopsida > Brassicales > Brassicaceae > Lepidium > Lepidium africanum. Next base: position 21,594 of record OVAX01002335.1, read on the forward strand.
AGATCCACCACCAGTTTTGCACCTCCTCCAAAGCCTAAACTAGCTGCGGAAGGTGAGAGTGAGAGTGAGAGTGACGAACCAGAAGAATCTGAAAATGAGGATGATGATGATGATGATGATGGAGGTAATGAAGAAACTGAGGAAAAAAGCCAAAGCGAAGAAGAATCAAACCACGGTTAGAATCTTGATCTCTCATCTAAATGACCAATTTAGTTATAAAACTGATGGTCCTTGGCTTTGTTTGCAGAGGATGATGGTGGAGAAGAAAGCGAATGATTTTACAGTCTCTTCTACGCTCAGTCTCAGTGTTTTACTGTCTTAAGGGTTATTTTATATCACTGTAGCTTATTGTATCTGCTTGTGAATCAAACCTTTAGCCTTTAACCGTAAGTATGACTCTGGTTTGGAATTTCAAACCCAACTTGGATAGATTGGACAACTTAAGATTATGATGAATATTATTAATCTGGTAACATGTGAAACTCTTATCATAGTGATAACTACCAAATGGGAATCCCACAGACTTGAGGAATCATATGCTCAGTCTGTGATGTGATCAAATATGAATATAGAAGAGTTGATTGATAGTGATATAACATTGAATTGAGATGCAAAAAGCATCTCTGATCAATTGGATTTGATTCTTTCCCGATTTGTAACTGAGAATCTAGACATTGTTGGTGGTGGCATCAATTGACAACTCCTGGGTTTCTGTAAGAATGAGCCTAACTTGGTTTGCAAGATCTGTGACATGTTTATCTTTAAACCCTGATTGATAATCAAAGAACACAAAACCAGAGGTTAGTACACTAGTATCTGAAAGACTGAAAGCAAATATTTGTTATTCTTAGAAGAGGTTCTTATACCAAGTTGACAAAGAGCCCCTTCGAGATGGAAAAGATAGTCTCTGTTTGGTCCAGAAGGTCCTTCTGCTTTAACTATCTGTCTGCGCAAATGAAAACAAAGGATTCAACATACAATCTACAAGGAATAATCTAAACACAAAGCTCACTTACTTGGCAATGTCTTCAAGAGGACCTGGTCCTAAGTAGTTGTTGTTGCTCTTCTTGTCAGCAGAAGCAATGTATCTGATGAATTTAAACAAAGAAGACATTGTTACTCGGTTTAAGACATACATATACCGAATGGTTTAATTTTAATGTGATTCTTACACCATAACTCCTGTTACAGCTGGTTCTGAAGCATTAGAATCCTACAACAAAGCAAGCATTGTCACGAACTCAAAACACAAACAAATCAAAAAACCATTTTTCAGAAGTTAGAAGAAGCAGAGAACAAAAAAGGACTCACTGTGAAGAAATCAACATACTCTTTCTGATCATATTGCTTCTCCCGAACTTCCAAATGCTGACACAATAAACAGAAAAGATCACAAAACACACACACGCACAAAATAATGTAATTAAAATTACATGGAGAACACAAAGATTACTGTAAAAGCTTCTCTTTTGTCTTCTTCTTTGGTTATCTTATAAGCAACTCCCCACTGTGTAAGCAAGTTATCAATTTGATGATCTAATAAGGATAAAAATTGGATTTGATGTTTAAAATCATAAGACACATACACAGAATTCTCCATCAGCAGGTTCTAATGTGACTGTTCTTCCCGGAAATTCTGGAGTTCCTCTATGATCAGTACTACCTGTAAAGTTGTCATTTTCTATTACTATATTCTAGAGAGAAAAAGAGTTATATAGAGAGAGAGAGTGAGTGTGACCTTGGTGGAAAACACGTCGATAGCCTTTGATGAAACCAGGAAGGCTTTCGTCAAATGGAAAACCCGTTTTCCATATTAAAGATCCGTACCCGAATACCCACATCGCCATTTTTACCAAGTCACAGAGACCAGAGAGAAAGAGGAATCCAATTGGAAGAAGAAGACGACAGACAGGTGAACCAATTACTCACATGTTTCTCACGTGTGACGTGTAATTTGTTTTTAACAAATTTCGGAAAGACCTCTATATTTTGTGTAATTTCTAGTTTTGACACAAAATTCTTGAATGTACTGATTTTACCACTTTCCATGTGAGATCTCAATATTTCTCATCTTACCAAAGTTACCAAACAAAAGCTAGCTTTCTAGATGTCGAGGTGCCGACAGACTATACTGATGTTCTGAAGTTAATGTTTCAATATGAGGATTGGCCCGTGTTTGTTCCCTATATAAAATATTTCTTTAGATTGGAGAGCATATTTAGATATTTTTCTAATTATTTAGTTCTTAGATCATAAAGTTGATTTTCTCATTCGTAATGTTAGAGAATCAGCTTATGTTTTTTAGTCTGTAAATTTCTCTTATTTAATATCTTAAGGTAGTCTCTTTAACATAACCACATTTAAATTCTAGTTTCTTGGAGTTATATAAGATTATTTAACTCAATTATTTTTTAAGATGCAAGTTTTACCAAATGATTCACTCATCATTTGCATTTTTGGGAAAATTCAAAATACAAGAAAGTAGAAATATAAAAACATACATATATAAAAAAGATAGTAAAGTTTAAGCATAGATTAGGAAATAAAAAAGGGCCAAAAACACAAAAACTACATGGACTTGTTGGATGGAGTTGGGATCAGGTATGGACAACTACACCATTAGTAGGTGCATCCAAAGCATCGTGACCGTTGGTTTGTTTGACTACATTAGTAATCGGAAGCTCTTGATCTTTAGCAATAACTTTCACGTCCAAAGGATTGATAATGTCTTTGCTTTTTCCCCATACCACACTGTATAGTCCAACAACTATAAATATTGCCCCAATTATACTGCAAAAAAATCCACACAATTTTATTAATTTTGTGAATATATATAAAAGTTGTTATGAGTTTTTTTTATAAAAAATTATTGTTACCTTCCGAGGTGAATCTTCTCAGCCAAAACAAGAGCACCGAGGAAGGCAGTGATGATCATACACATAGGACTAAAGGATGTCGTAAAGACAGGACCACGTTGTCTAATCACAATGCTTTGTATGTAATATGCTATGCCTGAACAAACCACTCCCTGAAATCATATATTAAATTGGAATATTTGTTAATGTTTTGTTTACTTAGTTCTTCTCGTTTTTAAATGTAATAATGATTACTATTATTATCTTACCGAGTAAACGGCGGCGAGTGTACCGGAATCCAAACCGATTTTCCAAGCGCTCGGGTCACGTACCATAATGAGAGAAGCTATGGCGTTTAAGATCGATCCTACTCCACATATTAATGTCACTAGTGATAGTTCTGCTGGATATACCTTTAACGTGTACGACTGCAAAAATAAGATTTCCTGAATTAGTTAATCAATTTGGAAAACAAAATTTTTTACTTAGAAAACACTCATTAAAAAAAAAAAATTTTAAATTAAGCAATTAGTTTTCGGGAATCGACTCGAAATCTAATTTATTTATTTGTTAATATAAAATATTTTGATAAATAATTTTTCTAGTATTAGGATTAGTCGGAGTTCATGATCCGTTAGTCTGAGAACTAAACTTATAGTGTACACTGAACCGGATTTATCAAAATTATTTATAAAAATATGTTGATACTATACCTGTAGAATGAAGAAAGCAGCCCATGTGGAGATACTGCCCATAATGGCAAGTGTTCCAAGGACCCAATGTTGACCGGTGGCTGTGGTGCTAGAGCCACCGTGGAATGAACTATGAGCGGCCTTCACGATCTCGATGGCCGGACCTTTGTACAATGTCATGATCATTGCTCCTCCAACAGTAATAACAGTTCCTACCACTTTTGCAACACTGTGTACCTTTCTAAAGTTCACTGTCTCAAGCCTGATTAATATTGACATTTACTTGGTTAGTAAAAGTAAATAAAATAAGAAGGATTAATGATAAAAGAAGTAAATGAAAAGAACCTGAAAATGAGGGCAAGAATGAAAGTGACGGCGGGAAGTGCATTGGTAAAGGCAGAAGTGTACGATGCTGATGTGTTTTTCAATCCTATGTAGTACAAGTTCTGGTCCATCAGGGGCCTGCAATCAAATCAATTTTTATTACATTTTAACCACCATTTTTATATTATTTTCATGTAAACAATCATCCACAAATTGAGATTCATACTTCAAATTCCATTTTTAAACTCTAAACTCGAACTCAGATTAAAAATTCGCATAAGTAGATTCAACCGCTTGACAAAAAAAAATATTTGTTACATTTAATCAAAGTTTTTATTTTATTTATTTAGCCTTTTTTTCCACCATCTTTTGTTTTTAGCATAATAATTAGTGTATGCTTTTTGGAAAGATGAAAAGGAAAACGTGTACGTAGGATAAGCAATAAGCACACATTCACATTAAAGATGTTTGTTGTGGGTGATGATCTCATTACCATTAATCGATATAAATATATATATATATATATATATAAATTTTAAACCGTGTTTTTCTTTCTAAAAAAGTTAAAATTATTTGATCGACATATAATTCATACGAATCATCAAATTGTTAGCTAGATTTCCAAAAAAAAATGAAAGAAATATCTCATATTCCATATGCCAACTCTAGAAGTTCTTTTTGTTCTTTTTCGTATATAAAACCATATTAACGAATATACAGACTCTCTAGACTCTAAACACTAGACTCGGACTATAATTGTAATAAAGTTGTTACTACCAAAAATCATTTTTAAAAGAGTCTAGCGTTATTTTTGGCATGCTATGTGAGTATTTTATCTCCCTAAGTAACGTACCCCAACTGAAAGAAAAGATGGACAGTAACGTACCCGAACTCATGAATTAGAGTATAAATCTATATAGCTAAACTTCTACCAAAAAAAAAAAAAAAAATTTTAAAACTATAAGTAACGTTTAATTTTTGCAACGTAATGATTATTATTATATAGTTATAATATTGATCTCTTTACTCGTACAAACAGAAACAATTTTTTTATTGATTTTTTCTTTTTTTTTTAGAGTTCTGTGGTCCTAGAAATTAATCTGGACTTAAAACACTTGAGATTCTCCTAGTTATAAAAAAAAACTAAAAGAATATTGGTCCATTGAATCTTCCATATGTGTATACATATATGGAATATATATATATATATATATATATATATAAATAAAATTAAAATCAGAAGCTCTTAAAAAATTAAAGTTGTAAAGTAAAAGGTGGTTCTTAATGAAAGAGACTTACTCTAGAGTACCAAGAGCAAGAAGCCTCCAGCACATTCCTCGTGTCAACTTTGGCCTGATTTTCCTGCAAACAACACATTTATTCGTTTCAATATTCCGAGGGTTTTACGTGGCTCTCCCTAGCCTCCAAATATAGTTGATTTGAGACAGAAGTAATACTCTATCCGAACTCGACAATGTAAAAGAATGTATGTGTGTATGTGTATTGTAGTGCGTACCTCTCGAAAATGAGAGCAAAGGGAGCCATAACAACTGTGGCAACGATATGACGATAAGTAGCAAGAACCCAATGGTCCATGCCATGTTTGAATGAGACCATAGTGATGATGTACATGCCTGCATACCCAAATTGCAGTGACATTATAGCCAATATTGGCTTCAATTTCTCTAAGCTTCCACCCTTCATTTTTGTTACTTTCTTGAGATTATATCTTATACTTTTGTATAGAATTCACTACTATAATCTCTATATATGTTTATGTATGTGTGTGTGTATATAGATATATAATTCTCTCCAAATCTCTCTATCTTTAAGATAGATAAGAGATGTTTGGTGAGTGATATGAGATAAAGCTCTAATTGTTTGAGGCAGGCAAAACCTAATGGGGAATGACTCCTTTTTATAGTCGAAGCAAAAGTTAGATTATAAAGATACTCTCATTATTTTGTTCACTCAATAATACGTCTACGTATCTTTTCGAATATTTTAATTTACTACTACTCCTTTTTCTTAAAACTTTATAGATAAATATGAATAATAACAGAAAGAAAATGTCTTATATACACATATATTTGTCATCATTTATTTCAGCAAGACTAACTTATAATCAAAACATTAATATGTGGAGTTACAAGTTATCTGGAGTAAAATTCGGTGAAAAAGATTTTAGAAATGTACATTTAACCACTTAACTAAAATTAGATTCCTATACATATTTTTATGCATATAATTGGTTAAATGGTTGAGTCTATATTACTGTCTATATTGGATTCGATTTTAGAGAGTCAAGTAATCCCACATGATAATTTATGAAGTTTTATGGAGGAAAGTTTGGATTATGGATAAGATTCTTTGATGTTATTGTTGACAAATTTTTTTTATACATATGTATTACTTTTTTTTTTCGTTATATATGCATGTCAACAAAAACATTTTCCCTATACACAAGAATTCATTTTGGAATTTGTTTCAAACCTTTTTTTTTTTTCTTCAAATGACTCCATAGTAGAGAATATGATTACAATTTTATGTGTACTACATGTATTGATTTTTTCTTCAATGCGTAACACGTGTTTGCATTATATTAAAGTTGATATATCACATAGTTTTTGTATGATATCAAGTAGTAGGTGGTAAGGTGATTGAGTGTGCAAACACATGACTTTTTTTTATAGAATATGTACACATATATACGTGTAATTATTTCTAGAATTTTATCTAATAATTTCTTAATCCTACTAATTAAACAAGTTACTTCTCACTTTTTTTTTCTTCAGTTTTACTTTGGAGTCAAGATGGCATAAGCTCAATATGAAAAATGGTCTCATATTTTGTGTAACTAGCGTGTAACAGTAAACTAAAATCATACTATCAAATAAAAAATAATAATGGCATATGCTCAATATGAAAAATGGTCTCATATTTTGTAGTATACATAAGTAATAGATTTTAAAATTTGTTGGTTATTATGCGAAGGTTTTTTTTTTTTTTTTTGTTTTGTTAAAAGGCTTGGTTATTGTATAAAGTTGCAAGCGTTTAGGTTGCAGATTTCTAGTTTTTTATTTCATGATGATAGATAAAATAATTGTAGATGTATATTAAAAAAGGATAAATACATATGATGCTTAAGTATACTTCAAAATAAAAATAAAAATAAACGCTAACTTCTAATACAATAAGAAGTTGTATATATACTAATATTTTTCGTCGTAATTTAAATAGATAGGTTAATTTAAAGATTATAAATATGGAAAAATATTTGCTAAGTTACATCAATATAATCTATTATATTGCTATGCATTCCACTAAAATATATATTTTAATTATACGAAAAAAAAATCATAATGACATGAATTAAAAAAAATACATATATGTCTTTAAAATAAGTATGTGATTTTATAACAATTTATGTTTGGTTGAGCTCGTAAGAAAATAAATAAATAAATAAATAAATAAATAAATAAATATATATATATATATATATATTGAAAGTCCTAGTTAAATTCTTCAAGATTATCATCTAATGCTTTATGTAAAATGTCCAAAAAAATTTGTTGATGTTATATAAGTATCTTTTTTTTTAATAATGTAAAATGTCCAAAATGTGTGTATTTTGGTCTAATGCCTAGTACAAACGGATTTCCAACGGTTCTAATTGATTGTTGTCGCATAACATGTCTTAAGAGAAATCACTACTAATTCAAGATATACGTTCAAATAACTAATCTTGTAATATATACATCTTCTAGTTGCTTAATTAGGACTTCACTTATGCATTATATGTTCATTTATATACATTTTTGATTATTATATCTATCTACCGAGAAAATATTGGTGAGATTTGCAACCTAAATATTCTTGCAACTTTTACAATTAAGGAAAAATATTTAAAAAACTATTTTTTTACCAAACACTATATGTAATATGCAATCACTCTTTAAATTTCGCTTGTGATATTTTTAAATTTTATTTGATATGATTAAAGTTCCACTTTAATGTCAGAAAACAGATCCTGATTTGGTAAATAACTGAAAATGGAAAGAACCATATTTAGCCAAAAATAATATAAAATTAATAAATAGAAGGCTGAAGTGAATTTTAATATGTACCCATCATCCTAAATATTATAGGTTAGATTTGCAAAACCTAAAGCTCGAAACTTTTTGCAATTACTGAAAATGTATTTTCAATATATATTTTCTCACCAAACACTATATAATATGCAATCACTCATCAAATTTTTTCAAAAACATATTTTATAATATTTTGACTACAAGAAAACATGTTGTATTGTGACCAAAAATTTTTGACTAAATTTTAGTCAACATAATTATGACCAAAAATTTATTAATTCTTGATGAATTAAATATTTGGTCATTAAATAATCAAAATATTTTGACCAATCGATATATTATCAAAATATTTTGACCACTTTTGGACGATAATATATACATTACTAAAAACAACTCATNGACGATAATATATACATTACTAAAAACAACTCATTTTTGACTATGATTATAATCATAAATTGGTCAAAAAATAGTTGTTTTGATTAATTTTTTATCAAAATTGAACGGTCAAAAATTAATCAAAACAACTGTTTTTTAACCAATTTATAATTATAATCATGGTCAAAATTGAGTTTTTTTTTAGTAGTGTTTATATAATTTAGGCTCCACTTTACTGTTAGAAAACATATCCTGATTTGGTAAATAATTTTAAATGATAATTGATAAGGAACATAGTTTTAGAAAATAATTCAAAGTTATTATTACCCACAACTATAAAAAACCATTAATTCATGAATACTATATAGTAACATTAGATACTTATAAAAAATATATAAAGACACTATGTGATATAGCAACTTTAATACTATAAAATATTTTCCGTGGTTAATATTTTTAAAAATAAATTAGTTACAAGTTATTCAGAAATAAATGATATGAAAACTTTAATACTATGAAATATATTCCGTGGTTAATATTTTTGTAAAAAAATTAATTACAAGTTATACAGAAATTAAATAAATACCTTAATTAAAAATACAGAAACTAAATTTACCGTAATTTTTTACATAAAAATTATTACAATGCAACAATTTAACTTTCTAACCTATTAATCAACCTAACAATTTAACTTTCTAACCTAATAAACTAATATATATATATGTATACATGCAAGGGGAGAAAAGCTAACCACTACAACAAAAAAACAGATTTGCAACGCCTTTTTTCGTTGCTAATTCGTTGTA
>OVAX01002336.1:0-30706 GCA_900406405.1 Lepidium africanum
GTTGAATCGATGGATGAATGAGCCCGAAATGGATGTCTAAAGCCTCGCCGGAAGTTTTCGTCGGAGCTTCAAGGTGTGTTAATGGCGGAGAAGAGGGCTTGGTGGAGAAGATAAATCCCGATTTCCGTCGGTGTCCGTCGGTTTAATTAATGAAATTTCCGACGGAAACCGACGGATTTAATTCTATCCGATTAAAAATTAATTTCCGTCGGTTTCCGTCGGAAAACCGGCAAAATTTTCCGACGGACACAAATCCCGTCGGAAATTTATGCCGGTTTTCCGACGGAAACCGACGGATTTATTTATTTTTAAATTAATAAGAGAATCCGCTGGTTTNTTAAAACCAACGGAATTTCCGACGGTTTTATCTTCCGTCGGAAAACCGGCATAAATTTCCAACGGACACAAATCCCGTCGGAAATTTATGCCGGTTTTCCGACGGAAGATAAAACCGTCGGAAATTCCGTTGGTTTTAACCTCTTTTTCTTGTAGTGACAATACCGCCATGTGGAAGACGGTCCTTTTGTGACGTGACTGTCGTGGTTTTGGTGGTGTGGTAAATGCGATCGTACCGTTTCTAACTTCTTTTTACGGCGTTTTCTTATCTTCATTTAAGTGTATGAGATTAATAATGTAAACTACATTTACCTCTTCGATTGTCCTAAAATGGAAATATTTGAACTCTTATCTGCTCACTCTCTATTTTAAGAGAGAGAGGTTATCGAAAATTTACCCAAATCTATTCAAAATCGTAATATTAGTTAGTATAGGCAATGGGTCCACTCTCGTGAAAAAATGTTTACAAAACAATATCTGATATTACGGTCAAGAAATCAGCTATGTATTTTAATAATCTAGAAATTAGATTGAAAAATAAAAAATATGGAGTAGAGACTCTTTAATCGTACAAATATATATATATATATAGTTTATTTTTTTGAAAAAAAAACTAAGTTCAACGGCGGTTAACATTTTTTTTTTTTGTAATTCAGGAATTTCCAAACCTTATGGAAGAGGTCTGGATTATTTTCCTGGGGTAGTACAGTCCATGGATAGACTTTCACCTCTGGGTATTCAAATGGGCCGAAAACATGAGCTCATATCCATGTAGGAGTGACTAGGAAATTGTGACTTAGTTTCACATAATAGAAGAATCGAACCTACAAATTCTTTAAAGTCTCAGACCCGCTCCCTACTATTTGACCACAAGCTTCTTGTCCGGTTAACATTTTTTCCTTTAGAAATATTTAAATATCGTTGATTCAATTGGTTGACGATTCATCTTTCGATGGTTTTCTATAGCTGCAGCGTTCGTCTAAATTGTTCTGTATCATCATATCACATAGTTTTTCTTTTTGATATCAACCATCACTTTAGTTTTTTTTAACAAAATCTTAACATAAAATGTTGCTATTCAATATTTTCAGAAAGCTATTTTCAGTTCTATTCATACGTTCCAAATTGATGGGAAAACTTATCTTTCGTAAATAATATAAGTGTATCCAACGCTCAACTAAACATTTGAAAATCCACTGTTTTACAACCACACTTATCATGGGGCTTTAAATGCATCCATTGTTTTCTCTTTTTTGTTAATGGAGGAGGAGTTTGGAACGAAGCGTAAATCAATCTCTCGAAGTTTGGATGCAGCCCAAGTTTAAACATTCGATGGTCAAGGAATTCAAATCAGGAATTTCCCACTGGGAATTTACCAGTGGCAAGGCACCATGGTTAAATGCATCCATTGCTTCTAGTTATAATCTAAAAACCATAGTTTGAGCTAGTACATATAATTCTTCATCAATATTCACGCGACAATAAATTCATATTATACAAGTAGTCTCTAGATGAACTTTTTCTATATATTTTCTTTGAAAAAATGAAGTTGTAGAACAAGATATTTTCTTCTAGCAACGCTTGGCTCAAATTATACAAGCATCTGTAGAGTGTCTTATCACTTATGGGCATTGCATGATAAGTCAATATAAAATCTGTCACATGAAAGTGATTACTTGCTCACAAGCAAATAATCAATCACATGAGCTTCACCAACTGGCAATAATATGTTACATGAAGTGATGGTTACTTCCGTATCGATTGTTGTATCTCATCTTTGTGTTTATAGTTTTTTTTTTAAACAGCGAACTTCTCAACTTTTTTTTTAAACCCTAGATTTGGAAGCAACTTTTAGACATTTTCTTTGGAAATATCTTTTCTTTCTCCACAAGCTGAGATTCAAAGTGGTAACCTCTCAAGTTCCCCTACCTGCAAAAATACTGCAAGTAAAGCTAGCTCGTCCGTATAGTTGATTTACATATATAAAAAGCTAAAGTAGTGTACACTTTTGAAAATAAATTTTCGTTTAATATGAAAACATATTTGATTTGTTAACATAAAACATCATATAAACACAAAAAATATGCAAATATATAGAAACAAACATAAGATAACTAATGTAATGTAACAAGAGGAGGGTTTATGATAACTAATGTAATAGTGTTAACAAAAAAAAACTAATGTATTAGATATCAACAGATCACGTCGTCTAAAATTAATATTAATACAAGATTACTACAAGATTAATACAAGAGTACTTAAACCACGTCGTCTAAAAAAATTATAATTCAAATGTTTTAGATATCGACTGATCAAAATTTTAAAAATAAGTAATTTCCATTTTTGGTTGTATATAAGTATATATGACAAAGTTAAAGTTTGATTAATGAAAAAACATGCTTACTTAATGAATACAAATTAAAACGAAATATGTATGTGTGATACGTTTATATGCACCTACTTAGTTTCCTTTCCATACATATATTACGTGCATCTCAATACTCAAATGCATAAAAAATGACATATTATTAGATTAATGTAATCAGTTAAAATCTAGCTAGAGAATGTGGAAGTTGAATATAGCAAATGGAAACAAAGAAGAGCCAAACTTGTTCAGCACCAACAACTTCCTCGGACGGCAAACATGAGAGTTTGATCCAGACGCTGGTTCATCAGAGGAACGAGCCGCCGTGGAAGAAGCTCGCCGAAAATATTTTGATGATCGTTTTCGGGTTAAAACTAGTAGCGATCTCTTATGGCGTATGCAGGTATTTATATTTTTGTGTCAGCCATTATCAAGACATGAAAATGTTATTATGTTATCAAGACTTGAACAATGAAGATTCAAAAACATTATATCCTATAAAAAAAATTTCGAGCAATGTTTTGTTACTAAAAGTCAAAATTTTAGTATTAAGTCTAATTTTTATATATAATCGTTACAAGCTTGTATATATTTAACTAGAATATATATATATATATATATATATATCAAATTGGGAAAGTATTTTTAGTCAGGTAGCTGAGTGTCATTTTGATGTCTTTTCCAACCAAATTTAACTTAAAAAATTTGCATTGTCCCATGTGATATTATTAGTTAGGGGTTTGATCATACATATGATATTGTCGATTTGAAAAAATAATGAACGTCTAATAAACATAGACTGTTAATTAACTCCATGATTACACTTACATAATTCTCACACAAAGGTTCATAGAATGATATGTAAAAAATATTAACGTGATTAATTAAAATGTTTGTAGAGTTATATTCTAGTAACATGCAATAAAACATGGAACTTGCTAAAAATGTAATTATGGGTTAGCTCCATATTTTTAGTTCTTTGCTAAACCTTTTAAAGAAACAACTTCTTTTTTTTTTGTCAACATTAGAGTTGACAAGATCCGATCCATAACCTAACATAATTCTGAAAATTCATGTTTAATCTACCAACTTGTAGAGGAGAGGAATCGAACCCTAGATGTCATAATCATTAGCTGAATCATTCAGAGTAAGAAGAAATCGCCAAAGAAACAACTTAATAATTGACTTTATTTTTCAAATAAAGACAAGACAAAAGTGTACAAATGGAACAACGTAAATACTAATTCGGAATATTAAAGTTCCACAAATACTAGGCCAGAAATGTAATTTATCATAAATTATGGGCCAAACTCTAGATTATCATAAATTAAGGGCCAAACTGTAAATAAGTAGGCTAAAAGATTTCTCCTGAAAAGTCGCAAGTCAAACGGTCAATTACAGTCCTTTACCTTCGACGGTGACATTACAGGCCAAGTCGCCGGGAATCACCCTTTTTCTCAAACTCCGATTACAATTAACGTTTAGGTCTGAATTTAGGGAACATGGTGGAACCAGAAATCAATGTTTATGTTGCTTATACTACGAAGTTGTGTGTCATTAGCGCATTTGATTCAATTTGCTCTAAAATTTCTTATCACGCTATTGCATAGTATTAGGAATGGTGCTACAAGAAACTAAGAACAAATGAACTGTTTCTGATTTGAATTCATTCAAAATTTTCTTCCTGTTTTTTTGTAAGATGATACGCCCCAAGAAGCATTATGTCGAAGAAAGAAGTCCTAAGCTTAAGTCTCTGTCTACCACAGAAGGTATTAGCTAATGCTGTTTGCAAAGAGAAGTTGAGAATACTCTGGTTGCATCAGAGGGTCTGGGTGTTGAAGTCTCAAATGAAGAAGCAGTCAAAGACTTCAGCTCAAAGGGAGGGTTTGACATTAATCTTTTGAGTTTCACGATCAGAGGAGCTGAAGATTGTTTGTTTCATTACAAGTAGGTTAGAATCGATATTCACTTGGGACTTGTATAAATAGAATATAAACTCCATTTTGTGAGGATTATGTATACTTATCTAATTTCTCAATTGGATAAGTATACATAATCGGATATTAGCAATGAAAAATCGATCTTGTTATTTAGTGAATAATTAATTACGGAAAAAGAAGCAAAAGTACATCGAATCAGAAAAATTGTAAAGTTAATGATCGGCCCCTCTCGTTGTTCAAATCATTGATAACAATTATCATCACGTGGATTTGTCTTCTAAATCTTATATATAGGGTATCATTGGTAGTACTAAAGGAGCGATTGCATTACCTGTTGTTTATTTTGCTATCAATCAACTATGATTGAAATAGCGGTTGAAACAAATATTTGGAAATCGATAATTAAAACATGTACTTGGAGTTATTTGTGAATGTTAACCATTGATTTCAAACAGATTTATTTATATGCGTTTGCTAATCGCCTGCTTTCAAATGAATATTTTTTTGTCAATATTGGATCGACAATACCCAATTCATAGCCTAAAATCCACTTCTAAAATTTATTTTTTAAGCTACTATAATGCAGCGGGTAAGAATCGAATCATGATGCCAAATCATTAGCTAGATTATCCTAACCACTAGACTGAAAGCAACTCGGCGAATGAACTTTTATTTAGTCGTTTGTTTTTCTTTTCGACAACTTTACTTAAAATAATAGATAAAATCCTCATTTGTTTTCTTAACTGAATGTAAATCAATCCCAACTGTTACTAGACACTGACAATTATGAAAAAACAAATACATATATGCAAGTATCAATCAGCATTTAAGCATGGCCGTTGGCAAACCTAACCACAATAAACGCATTGTGTACTGTGAATGGACCAATGTCCGGAGATACATGTGGCTTGCACTTGCACATGATTTAAATATATATATATATATATATATGTTGACAAGAACCATAGACGTAACTCAATTTGTTAATGGCTATATATTAACGCCTACAATACCGCCCCGTGGCAGACGGTCCTAGCTTCTTCGTGAAGTGACTGCTTTGGTCTTGGTGACTGGTAAATGCGATCGTACCGTTTTCTTATCTTTTAAGTGTATGAGACTAATAATGTATACGACATTTACCTATTCGATTGTCCTTAAATGGAAAGATCTTAATCTTATCATGTCACTTTCTATTTTAATTGAAAAAGATATCAAATATTTACCCAAATTTATTTAAAATTGTAATAACTCCTATATATTGGTACTTCAAAAAAATGACTAAGATTATAGCCCAAATTATTTTCTGGTGGTTTAGAATCTAAACTTTAGATGGTTTGATATTGGAATTCCACCAATGCTAGAGAGATGATGTGTCAATCCTCAGTATTGAAGATCTCGGTTTTCTATAGAGGATAATATACGGGACCTAAATCTCGGTCTTCTACATATGGTACTTCTTAATCACCTAAAAAACTAAAACAATAAATAAATAAACTCTCCTCTAATATCAAAATACATTTGTATTTTCTGTCAACTCAACTTTAATATAAAATCACAAAAAATTGTATCATTTACATAACTTAAACTATAAGTCTATAAGCCGACTTTCTGACAAAACGGACGACAACATCAGTTTTATGGTTTAAAGATCACAGGATTACATGAATAGAAAAAGCTATGAAAAGATTTTTCAACATAAAACATCATATAAACACAAAAATATGCAAATATATACAAACAAACATAAGATAACTGATATAATGTAATAAGAGGAGGGTTTTTTGATAACTAATGTTATAGTGTTGGAAAAAAAAACTAATGTGATATTTGCAAATGTTATAATACAATATAAAACTTGAAAGAACAAACTCTACCAAAGTAAATAAAAACTTAAATAAACTCTATCCTCAGCAAACTTTCTTCATCTCTCATCTCTTCCGGCGCCGGCGAAGCACTTGTTTTGCCGGCATCGGACTTCATCTTCTCTTTATCTTTAATTTCTCTTGTAGATAAGCTTGGTTGTCTCTATTTTCTTCTAAGTTTTCTCCACCTTTGCTATTGAATTTGATCTCTGTGTTTACGGTCGTTCTCTGAAGCTAGTGAAGACACAATTTTTATTCTGGTGGGGATAAACTGACGAGATCATCCTTCGTTCGTCTTTGTGACCATTGCATGTGAGTACCTCTCCGATCAGCTAATCAGATCTGACGCCATGCCTTATCTCTGGAGTTGGTGTGTATAGCTGGCTGGGTTTGGGTCCAAAGAGTTGTGTTTTTGGCCTTGATGATGCCAAAATACAAATTTTCTTTAGGCCATGGTAATTTGCTATATTGGATATGATTCAGCTCCTTGCAATTGGTTCTCAGATAACTGATGGTTTCGTTACTCTCTATCTTTGTTTTGTATTGATTCTGTTTGGTGTTGGGTTTTATAACTCTCGTATTTTCTTGTTGGTTGGTGTGAGTTATCTCACATATGTTTTGACCAACTGAATCCTCTCTTTTTCCTCTGGAGTTTCTCTCCGTTCATCTTTAAAAACCCGGCCTTTATGGCCTTCTCTTCTCACTTCTGCGAGTATTAATTCCCTTTTCTTCATCCGGAGTCTTTTCTCTGTTCACCCATCTATCTCCGATTTTGGTGTCGGTTTCTTTTTTATTGTGATTTTGTTAGTTTTTTTGTATTTTTTGATGACAATACCACAATCTTTTTTTTATCTTGCTATAAGTTTGGTTAGTGATCTGATTTTACATCGGATTGGGCAAATCTCTCTCTTTCCATCGGAGGTTGTGGATAATTTTCAGGTACTGTGGAGCTTCCCAACTCTTTGAAGAGTAAATCTTCGATTTATCGGAGTCTCTTTGGTTGGCTGCCGCAAATGGGCTGATTTTTCAATGCTGGGCTGATTTGAGATTCAACCGTTGAGAAGATTTTGTGGTGGAGATCAACATCAATCAAGCTGGAAGAGATGTCATATGGCGGGTTTCCGACGATATTTCCGTTGAAAGGATCTCCAATTACACCGGTGGCTTACATGCCTTAATCAACCCTAGTTGGACACGTGGAGTTTCTTTAGCACAGCAACGCTGCTCTTGCTCCACCTCTTCTTAGTATTTGGGCCTTTTTGGTTTGGTCTTTTCAAACTTTAATGTAAAACCCATTGTGTTTAGTCTTTTTGGCCATTAATAAATAAAATCAATTTCGACAAAAAGAAATATAAAACTTGAAATTACGATTAATACAAGATTAAAATGTTTAAGATATCAACTGATCAAAATTTTTTAAATACATAAATTCCATTTTTCTGTGGTTGTATATAAGTATATGTGACAAAGTTAAAGTTTAATTAACTAATAAAAATGTTTACTTAATGAATAAAAATTCTAAAACGAAATATGTATGTGTGATACGTTTATATCATTTCAAATGCACCTATGTCGTTTCCTTTCTACACATATATTACGTGCATCTCAATACTTAAATGCATTAAAAATGCCATATTTTTAGATTAATAGTAATAAATTAAAATCTAGAGAATGTGGAAGTTGAATATAGCAAATGGGAA
Source organism: Lepidium africanum (assembly GCA_900406405.1). Lineage (NCBI taxonomy): Eukaryota > Viridiplantae > Streptophyta > Magnoliopsida > Brassicales > Brassicaceae > Lepidium > Lepidium africanum. The sequence goes on from OVAX01002336.1 coordinate 8,204, forward strand.
CAAAGAAGAGCCAAACTTGTTCAGCACCAACAACTTTCTCGGACGGCAAACATGGGAGTTTGATCCAGACGCTGGTTCATCGGAAGACCGAGCCGCCGTTGAAGAAGCTCGCCGGAAATACTTTGATGATCGTTTTCAAGTTAAAGCTAGTAGCGATCTCTTATGGCGTATGCAGGTATCTATATCTTTGTTTCTTTTTGTGTCAGCCATTATCGAGACTTGAAAAATGTTATTACGTTATTATTAAGACTTGAACAAATGACCTACACAAAAGTGATGCAGTGGTAAAACAGAAATAATTTAGGACATTGCACACAGTTGTAGACTTGTAGTGATAGACCCAAAAAAACTTATGATAGCGGTAATACGATATCTGAGTTTTTCGAACAATATATAAGAAGCTTTTTTTGCTCTTCTAGCTTCATGATATAGCCAAATTTAAGATAGCGGTAGTAAGCTATATGAAATCACACCACTCCGATAAAAAAAAAAACTTGAACAAATAATGAGGATTCAAAAACATTATATCATAAATATACAATTTTTCGAGCAATGTTTTGTTATTAGATATTTATTAAAATCATAATCAAGTGTTATGTCCAATTTAAATGATCATTACAAGCCTACATTGGTTAGATTTAACTAGAATTTTCATTTGTGTTTATATAGATAGTAACTCCATGATAAAACTTAATTTCCAACAAAGGGTTCATAATATGATATAAATGTAAAATATAGTTACATACTTACATCTTATATATTAAAATGTTTATAAAGTTATAAAGTTATGTATTTTCATTGTAATAAGATGCAATAAAACATGGAACTTGCTAAAAACGTGATTATGAGTTAGCTCCATATTTTTAGTTCTTTGCCAAACCTTAAAAAACCAATAACTGATAGTTAACATTTTTTATATAAATAAAGACAAGGCAAAAGTATACAAATCGAACAACAAAATTTACTTTAATTTCTTTTTTATCTACTTTACTCTTATAATTGGATCGACAAGATTTGATCCATAGCCAAAACCCATATTCTAAAATCTTTCTTTTTATTTCCTTTGCATCGGGGAGGAATTGAACTCTGGTATCTGAAAAAAGCTAAAGTTGTAGCCACACTTCCTCGGTAATTTACTTTAATTCTTGACACGAAAAACCACTTTAATTCCGAATATTATGTCAATTTTTCAAAGTACCAGGTATACTAGACCCATATTGTAATTTATTACACTGATACTGACAAATAAAAAGGGCCAAACTGTAGATTATCAAAAATTAAGGGCCAAACTGTAGATTATTTTAAATTAAAGGCCAAACTGTAGATTATTATAAATTAAGAGCCAAACTGTAGATTATTAAAAATTAAGGGCCCAACTGTAGATTATTATAAATTATGAGCCAAACTGTATATAGATTATTATAAGTGAAGGGCCAAATTATAAATAAGTAGACTAAAATATTTCTCCCAAAAAGTCGCGAGTCAAACGGTCAATTACAGTCCTTCACCTTCGACGGTGACATTACACGCCAAGTCGCCGGAAATTACCTTTTTTTTTCAAACTCCGATTAAAATTAACGGCTAGGTCTGAATTTAGGGAACATGGTGGTGACAGAAATCGATGGTTACCTGTTGATTATACTTCGAAGTTGTGTCATTAGCGCATTTGATTCAAACATCTTTTATGGGACCCGTTCGAATGCAGTTTTTGAAGGAGAAGAAATTCGAGCAAGCTATACCTCATGTGAATGTTGAAGATGCTGAGAAAATCTCGAGCGAAATAGCTACAAATGCGTTAAGGAGAGGTGTCCATTTCTTATCGGCGTTGCAAGCCAGTGATGGACACTGGCCATCTGAAAATACTGGTCCCTTGTTCTTCCTTCCTCCATTGGTATGTCTCTCTACCGGCTCTCAAATTTCTTATCACTCTATTGCATAGTCTTAGGAATGATGCTATAAGGAACTAAGAACAATTGAGCTGTTTCTGATTTGAATTCATCCAAATTTTTCTTCGTGATTTTTTGTAAGATAACAGGTATTCTGTCTATTCGTCACTGGACATCTCCATGAGATATTCACTAAAGAGCATTGTCGAGAGGTCCTTCGATATATCTACTGTCACCAGGTATATTATGATTACATCTGCAAATTGTACTAATTATGCTATTCTGTAAACACTTTCCAATGAATTTTACCTTTGTTTTGCAGAATGAAGATGGTGGGTGGGGGTTACATATAGAAGGCGATAGCACAATGTTCTGCACCATTTTAAACTACATATGTTTGCGCATACTTAGGGAAGGTCCAGATGGAGGACCAGGAAACGCGTGCACACGAGCTAGGAAATGGATTCTTAGCCATGGAGGTGCAACATTAATACCTTCTTGGGGGAAAACTTGGCTTTCGGTATGTATTTGGATGATTTTTCAGTCCATCAGGCGAAATAAGATTAAGAAGAGTGTTTGATTTTCGTTGAATGTTTGTTTGTAGATACTTGGTGTCTATGATTGGTCAGGATGCAATCCCATGCCTCCAGAGTTTTGGATCCTACCTTCGTTTCTTCCTATACATCCAGGTCTCTTGAATATCTTCAGCCTTCCCACACATAACATATGTAGCAACTAGGGTGTAACATTTAATTAAGACTTGCTCTTAATTTTGGGTCGTCACTTCTATACTTTGGTCTGACACTGTTTGATGAAAATATGCAGCAAAAATGTGGTGTCACTGCCGGTTGGTTTACATGCCAATGTCTTATCTTTACGGGAAGAGGTTTGTTGGTCCAATAAGTCCTCTTATTCTGCAACTACGCGAAGAAATATATTTGGAGCCTTATGCAAAAATAAAATGGAATAGAGCTCGCCATCTATGTGCAATGGTAAGATCGATCATTGTTCCTTCTGTAAATAGAATTTTCATATAGAGAAATTCGCAGATAATCTTCCACTGTTATCTTCAGGAGGATTTATACTATCCCCGTCCGCTGGTTCAAGAGTTGATATGGGACAGTCTTTACACCTTCACTGAGCCATTTCTTACATGTTGGCCATTGAACAAACTTCTTAGGGAAAAAGCTCTTGGAGTAGCAATGAAACACATACATTATGAAGATGAAAATAGCCGTTATATTACCATTGGATGTGTTGAAAAGGTAAAAAGAATACATTCTTTATGCAGAAATGCTGGAGTACTCAGACTCTTTTATCGAGTTAACTGACACCTTCAGATTTCTTTCTGAAGGCATTATGCATGCTTGCGTGTTGGGTTGAAGACCCTAACGGAATTCATTTCAAGAAACATCTTTTAAGGATTTCGGATTACTTGTGGATTGCAGAAGATGGAATGAAAGTGCAGGTGTCAATGAAGATTCAAATTCTAATTGTTATGTTACCAAATAGAAAATTCGTTTGGCATAGAAAATTTCTGAATCACACATCTTTGCAGAGCTTTGGAAGTCAATTGTGGGATTCAGGGTGTGCCCTCCAAGCGTTAGTTGCAAGTAATCTTGCGAATGAGATCCCTGATGTACTCAGGAGAGCACATGAGTTCTTTAAAAATTCTCAGGTTTGAATTCCTCTGCAGTATGATTTTGTGACTTTAAAATTAGCTGAACAAGTGAAGATGTCTTACCGAACCAAGAATTTGAAGGTTAGAGAGAACCCTTCTGATGACTTCACGAGTATGTTCCGTCATATGTCCAAAGGGTCGTGGACTTTCTCCGATCGAGATCATGGATGGCAAGGTTCTGACTGCACAGCCGAAGGGTTAAAGGTGACTAATCAAAATTCGATAACTATGACGTGGTTGTTAACTTTCCACCTAATTAAGACAGTGTTCTTGGCTTGTAGTGTTGCCTGTTGCTCTCAATGATGCCACCTGAAATTGTTGGCCCGAAATTGGATCCGGAACAGTTATATGAGTCTGTTGCTATTCTACTTTCCTTACAGGTGAGCTTATACCACATGTAGAACACGTCTCCTGAACTTTATGATAAGAACATTTATTTTCATCTGCTCTTGCTACAGAGTAAAAATGGAGGTGTAACTGCTTGGGAGCCTGCCCGTGGACAAGAATGGTTGGAAGTAAGAACAAAATTTCCATCAAGCTTTTGTATCACCCGGAAAGAAATTCTCAGAAATATCCTTCCATTTTATCTGTGTTTCAGTTGCTAAATCCTACTGAACTTTTTGCCGATATTGTGGTTGAGCATGAGTACAATGAGTGTACTTCATCAGCAATCCAAGCATTGGTTCTGTTCAAAAAACTATATCCAAATCTCAGGACAGAAGAGATCAACAATGCCATCAAAAAAGCCGTGCAATACATAGAGAACGTACAGATGCTTGATGGCTCATGGTATTATATATATTAGCTATTTGACACATTTGAAATTATTCACAAAGATTTTGGTAATACCAACAAATGTTTGGATTCATAGGTACGGAAGCTGGGGAGTTTGCTTCACATACAGTACGTGGTTTGGTCTCGGAGGCCTCGCAGCTGCTGGAAAGACGTACAGTAACTGTTTGGCTATGCGTAAAGGCGTTCATTTCCTTCTGACAACTCAAAAAGATAATGGAGGTTGGGGTGAAAGCTACTTGTCATGTCCTAAAAAGGTATAATCACCAAATTAACATTGCAATATTGTTAGTCTTTTTTTCCCAGTTCCTGCGATTCAAATAAAATATATTTGGTTTGGTGTGCAGAGATACATTCCAAGTGAAGGGGAGAGATCAAACTTGGTGCAAACCTCATGGGCGATGATGGGTCTACTTCATGCTGGACAGGTATGCTAAGAACTAGTACTTCCTCACCTTAGTAAAGAAAAGATCTTAATATAAGGCATCCCCTTGAAAAATCTAATCTTACATTACAGGCTGAGCGAGATCCGACTCCCCTTCACCGTGCTGCAAAGCTCTTAATCAACTCCCAACTGAAGAATGGTGATTTTCCTCAGCAGGTACCTTTGTTAACATGAAACTAATTTTTCACAGAAAGCTGCTCAATTTTAAACTGTAGATATGCCCTCATTTGATTTATGTTAAACTGTTGAACCATAACTCTCTTGACTCAAGTTTTAACTGGGCCGTCTGCTGCCTAAGATTTTCTTCTCCGTTCTTAGGCACACAATTACAATCCTATATGTAGCTGATTCTGAAGACTGATGCTAACTTTATGTATGAAATTTTTGAAGAGTCCAAATTGTATATGTTACAGGAAATAACTGGAGCTTTCATGAAGAACTGCATGTTGCACTACGCAGCATACAGAAACATTTTTCCCGTCTGGGCACTCGCAGAATATAGAAGACGAGTTTCATTGCCTTGAACAGAGAGTTCGATGAAGTTAGATTCATCATATATAACGTCTCTATAATCACAGGTCAACCATATAGAGGATCATAGATTCATGACCTCTTTCTTTCTATAATAAGCTATTATTTAAATGCAAGTGGTTGAGTTTTCTACTGAATAAGCAAACTAATCGTATAGACACATATTATATTATTATATGTTCATTTGTATTATATTTTGTATTGTATCATGACTTTGTATATTCTCAACTTATATATGTATGAGCGTATCCAAGTTTTATCAAAATCTTTTCCACCAACAAGTTACCCCTTTTTTCTGTCTCTTAATTCTGTATCATCCCAGAAGTAATCTGTTCTTGTCGGTGTTTTATTATCACAGATTTACCAAATTCCACCTACTTCATCTTATATTTATTTATATATGTATATATATATATATTGCTATCCATGTATATGTTTAAGAAATCAGATAGCCACAGTGTTGTAATGTGGAGGTTGAAGATAGGAGAAGGTAATGGAGATGATCCTTACTTATTCACTACAAACAACTTCGTTGGACGACAAACATGGGAGTTTGATCCTATTGGAGGAGGCTCGTCGGAGGAACGTGATGCCGTAGTTGAGGCTCGCCGGAGTTTCCATGATAACCGTCTTCATGTTAAAGCTAGCAGTGATCTCTTGTGGCGCATTCAGGTATGTAATTCGTCCAAGTAGTTCATTTTGTATTGTTTGGCTGTAGTAAAACATAAAAGATAACTTGAGACTAATAAATGTAAAAACACATATTTTTGAGCATACCCCAGCAGAAATCTAATTTGCCAAGTATCTCATGATCTTTGCAACAGTTTCAGAAGGAGAAAAGATTTAAACAAGTGATACCACCAGTGAAAGTTGGAGACTCCGAGGAGATAACCTTTGAAACTGCAATGAAAGCATTACGGAGAGGAGTTCATTTCTTCTCGGCGCTGCAGGCCAGTGACGGTCACTGGCCGGCTGAAAACGCTGGCCCTTTGTTTTTCCTTCCGCCACTGGTAAGTATAGATTTGGCTTTGGATTAATGTGATTTAGTTCTTGTGTAAGTTGAATGTTGAAATTGAAAGTATAGGTGTTTTGTCTTTACATAACTGGACATCTTGATGAGATATTCACTTCAGAACACCGAAAAGAAATTCTCCGATACATTTACTGTCACCAGGTACCTGCAGCTCTACCACAAATACATCATCGTCAATGGCTTATGTACTCACTGTTGGATTATCTGTTAACAGAGGGAAGATGGTGGGTGGGGGTTACACATTGAAGGTCATAGCACAATGTTTTGTACCACATTGAACTACATTTGTATGCGCATACTTGGAGAAAGTCCTGATGGAGGTCATGAAAATGCGTGTAGACGGTCCCGAGAATGGATCCTTGTCCATGGTGGTGTCACCTACATACCTTCTTGGGGTAAAACTTGGCTTTCGGTAAGTATTCAGATCATATGGTAATATGAGAATGACTAGAAACGTTGATCTTAATAGTTTTTTCGTTTTGTGCAGATACTTGGTGTTTTTGACTGGTCTGGATGCAACCCAATGCCTCCTGAGTTCTGGTTGTTACCTTCTTTCTTTCCCGTACATCCAGGTCTTCTTTCTTAACATCTTGAGATACTATTTGATTTAACTAGATTTATGAGATGAGGGAACTTAATGGCTCTCTTTTTTTTTGGTCTGAGCGAAAACCTGATTGGTGTACAGTGATTAAGAAATTTTCTTAACAAGTATTCTATCCTGCAGCAAAAATGTGGTGCTACTGCCGGATGGTTTACTTGCCAATGTCATATCTCTATGGTAAGCAGTTTGTTGGTCCAATAACGCCTCTAATTCTGCAACTGCGCAAAGAATTGTACCTACAGCCTTATGAAGAAATCAATTGGAAGAAAGTTCGTCATCTTTGTGCAAAGGTAAGAATTTTAGGATGTATCATCTTTTTTCTTTAAGATTTTATTATTTCCCTGAAAGGAATGAGGAGACATTTCCCATATTTTACCATAGGAAGATACATACTATCCCCGTCCGCTGGTTCAAGAGTTGATATGGGACAGTCTTTACATCTTTGTGGAGCCTTTCCTTGCACGTTGGCCATTAAACAAGCTTCTTAGGCAAACGGCTCTTCAGGTGGCAATGAAACACATACACTATGAAGATGAAAATAGCCGGTATATTACCATTGGGTGTGTTGAAAAGGTAAGAACACCTTACCCTTAGAAGCATAGAGCATTTGCAGGTAACTAATGTCTCTTTCTGCAGGTATTATGCATGTTGGCTTGTTGGGTTGAAGACCCAGAAGGGGATTATTTCAAGAAGCACCTCTCTCGCATCCCTGATTACTTGTGGGTGGCTGAAGATGGAATGAAAATGCAGGTATGTCTCTGGAGATTGGAAATCCAATCTTGTTATGTTTGTTTACTAACCTTCAATTGGTTATAAAAATCAGAAGTCTCTTGATCTGCACGGATTTATGCAGAGCTTTGGAAGTCAACTATGGGATACAGGGTTTGCAATGCAAGCCTTACTTGCATGTAATCTCTCCACTGAAATCTCTGATGTACTAAGGAAAGGACATGAGTTCATAAAGAATTCTCAGGTTCGATATCTCTGCACCATTGGCAACTATTTCTTTTGGAAAATGGTACGACGCTTACTAATAGAAAAAACAAGTGAAGGTTAGGGAGAATCCTTCAGGGGATTTCAAAAGCATGTACCGTCACATCTCTAAAGGAGCATGGACTTTTTCTGACCGAGATCACGGATGGCAGGTTTCAGACTGCACAGCTGATGGCTTAAAGGTAACCAACCATTTAAAGAGAATTAACTCATTGACATGTTTTTTAGAGATCAAACCATGAAGTACTACATCCTTTCTGTTTTCTGGTCTCTTAGTGCTGCCTATTGTTCTCAATGCTGGCTCCGGATATTGTTGGCCCAAAACTAGACCCAGAGAGACTCTATGAAGCTGTAAATATCCTGCTCACTTTACAGGTGAGCATTATCAGTCAGAAAGAATACTTCAAAAAAATTCCCAGTTTCTGGTCGAGACGGTTTCACTTGTTTACAGAGCAAAAACGGAGGTGTGACTGCTTGGGAACCTGCTGGTGCACCTAAGTGGTTAGAAGTAAGAACAAAAGCCCATTAACATATTTTTTCCAACAACTAAAAGGTAATTTTCAAACTAATTTATCTTATGTTTTTGTCTCAGTTGCTCAATCCCACAGAAATGTTCTCCGACATTGTAATTGAGTACGAATACAGCGAATGCACCTCTTCTGCAATCCAAGCATTGAGTTTGTTCAAGCAACTCTTCCCAAATCACAGGAAAATTGAGATCACCACTTTTATCAAAAAAGCTGTACAATACTTAGAAAACATGCAAACGCCTGATGGTTCATGGTACACTAACAGTTGCGACTGTTTCTAAAATTCAGACAGAGATCCAAGCAACCCAATTTAATAACTGTTCTTTGAATTTACAGGTATGGTAACTGGGGTATTTGCTTCACGTATGGTACTTGGTTTGCTCTTGCAGGCTTAGCAGCTGCTGGTAAGACTTACAATGATTGTGTGGCAATACGCAAAGGCGCTCATTTTCTTCTCTCAACTCAGAAAGATAACGGAGGCTGGGGAGAAAGCTACCTCTCATGCTCCAAAAAGGTATAAACTTGCACATCTTGATGAAACCGACTCGATGAAGTATCATTCTATAACTAGAATTCTCTTGATCTGTGTAGAGTTACATAGCAGAAGAAGCTGAGATATCAAACGTGGTGCAAACTGCTTGGGCTTTGATGGGTCTCATTCACAGTGGCCAGGTATATGTTCAAAACACAAGTAATGAATCAGCTCTTTCATACATGACCATTGTATTACACTACAGGCTGAGAGAGATCCTGTGCCTCTTTACCGTGCTGCTAAATTTATCATTAATTCACAACTGGAGAGTGGAGACTTTCCTCAACAGGTACATTACCAAGACTAGCCCTTGGCATCAAACCGATACCTGAAACCTGAACCAAAACCAACTCGAATTAAGTTAAACTGAACCGAAATCAACCCAAATTAAGAGGAACCGAACCGAATCCGACAAAATATCCGAATGGATCATAAATCCATAGTACCCGAAAAACTAAACCAGAATCAAATCATAAACCAAATGAGTATCCAATATATTTTTATTCAACTCTTTTTATTTTAGATTTTTATCTATTATATTTTTAATTAGTTTTGATTTTTTATAAAAATATGGATAAAATACCCAACTCGGAACCTGATATGTACCCGAATCAAACTCTACCCCAAAAATAAGAATACGGAACCAAAAATCCAATATCTGTATAGACCTCAGCCAAACCCAAATGAGTACCCAAATGCCGAGACCTAACCAAGACCAAAACTATCCAAATCCTACTTTGTGCACCTTGATTGTTATGCTTAAAAGCTTTTAATTACTTCTCCAGCAAGCAACCGGAGTATTTATGAAGAATTGCACACTGCATTACGCTGCATATAGAAACATTCATCCATTGTGGGCACTCGCAGAATATCGAGCTCGAGTTCCGTTATCATGACCACACTTCCAACGATTTATATAAATTGTTAACCTATAATAAAAATTTTAATGCAATATACAAAAGATTATTTTATTTTTGGGTTTAGTAAAAGTATCAATGTTCTAGAAAGTCTTTGGCTTTTCTTTTTTTGTCTACCGTCCAATGGAAGGCAAAGTTCCATATTGTGTAATTGACCAAAAGATATATGATCATTTGTTACACTTTTTCCAAATTTTGATACGTTGAACAAAAGAGTCAACAAAACCACACAAATGTGTAATCTTTTTAGTGAATTATAGAATCTGAAATTAGATTATCAGCCAAAAATAAAACCCTTACAATAACAACCATTAGAAAAAAGAGGATATTCCCAAACCCATTTTCCTACTAAATCTCATGCATGAAAAAGTCAAATGAGAGTCATTGATCAATCGAACTCCAACTATATTTATTCCATTTCTGAGATCAAAGTGATGTTGTTAATCTGAAAGAAATAATGTGGCTACCGAAAGCAAACGCGGCAAAGAAAGAAACAGGAAGTGGTTCAATTGCAGTTGCAATAGACAAAGACAAAGGAAGCCAAAATGCTCTTAAATGGACAATTGATAATATTGCTTCTCGTGGCCAAACCATATTTCTTATTCATGTCCTCTCCAAATCCCATTCTTCTCAAGGTACATTCAGCATTTTCGGGGTTCTCTTCGATGATCGAAAGTTTGAGTTTATATACATTTTCGTGTTGCAGATCTTGATGAAGGAACACCACATCAGAGACAGCAGTTAGAGAAGATAGCAAAAGATCTATTTGTATCTTTCCATTGCTATTGTTCTCGTAAAGAGGTAAATCAGAATTAAAAACCCTTTAAAGGTCTCTAACTTTGATCAAAAAACCCTAATTGATATTGTTTAAGCAGATAAATTGTAGAGACATTCTGTTGGAAGATGGAGACAAAGTCAGAGCCATTATTGAATATGTTTCATCTTCTGCAATCGAGAATTTAGTCTTTGGAGCTGCATCACGTAATAGTTTTATGAGGTAATATATCTTAAGTTCCACATTTTGTAAGAAAGTCTGTAATTTTACTTCAATGGATTCTGTTTTGATTATGAGCAGAAGATTCAAAACGGATTTGCCAACAACTGTGTCAAAAGCAGCTCCAGATTTCTGCAATGTTTTTATCATTTCAAAAGGCAAAGTTGCCTCAGTACGAAATGCATCTCGTCCTGCTCCTTACCAAAATACAATGCAGCAAACTGAAATTGACAATCATCCTCCAGTTACTCCTGAGAGAGGACCAAGGCACTATGACCACAGCAATTCTGCAGGTTTGTTTCTCTTTCAAAAAGCAAGACAAAAGTTTTTTGCTTCTTTGTTTTCATTAGCTGATCCAGTTTTGTGTTTCCATTGATTCTACAAACAGGTAGTACACCGTCTAGGCCACGTAGATCGGTTGAATCAGATACAAGGTAAGAAATTTGAAGCTACTCTTTAAGTTTGATGTTTTACATTCAATCTAAAAGATTCGACAATTTTGTTTTTCTAGATCACCTTTAATGAGAAGGAGGCCATACGCAGACTTATATGATTCAGATAGTGATCTTTCATTCATCAGTCCGACTTCTCATCGTGAGTCTGACATATCCTTCATCAGCTCTGGGAGACCGAGTGTTGATCGTTCTTCCTTTAGCCTTGATTTTCCTGAATCTGGAAGGACTTCGAGAATGTCAACGAGTTCAGAGCAAAGCATTGGGTCAAGTCGCTTGGGAATTAGGTTCAGTGATCCTGCTTTTCCAAATGATTCCTCTACATTCTCTGAAGAGAGCGCTGGAGCATCCTCGTATTCATCTCAGAGCTTGGTTAGTACTAATCACTAGTAGTTTTGTTACTAAAATCTTTCTATTGTTCTTCTTTTAAAGATTGATCTCATTTAGAATATTAGCTTAGATGGGATTGTGTTGCTGCAGGATGATTTTGAAGCTGAAATGAAGAGGCTGCGTCTAGAGGTGAAACAAACCATGGATATGTATAGCACTGCCTGCAAGGAAGCTTTAACCGCTAGACAACAGGTTGCCCATACTAGGCCTGACCATTTGAAACATTGGTTTGGTTCAGTTTAGATGAATTCTACATTAGTTTACTTGATACTAACGTCCAATTCAATGTAGGAAAGTGAGATTAGTACATCTGAATTCATATATTGTTTTAATAAATTTTAGGCGGTTGAGTTGCAAAAGCTGAGAACCGAAGAGGAGAGACGGTTGGAAGAAGCCAAGAGTTCAGAGGAAGCAGCAATGTCAATAGTGGAAAAGGAGAGAGCTAAAGCCAAAGCGGCCATGGAAGCTGCAGAAGCTGCAAAGAGATTAGCAGAGGTGGAAGCTAGGAGAAGGGTGACAGCTGAGATGAGGACAATGAATGAATCTGATTCTTTCTCTAGCGGATATGGTCGGTATAGGAAATACACGGTTGAAGATATCGAACAAGCTACTTCGAATTTTGCAGAGTCTCAAAAGGTAGGAGAAGGAGGCTATGGGCCTGTGTTTAAAGGCTATCTTGATCACACAAGTGTTGCTATTAAGGTTTTACGCCCTGATGCAGCTCAAGGGAGATCACAGTTTCAGAAAGAGGTATTAACAATCTTTTGAAGACTATATTGGGAAAATTCATATAAAGTAACATTTTGGATAAGTAGTATGCAAATTCACAATTTATGCAGGTTGAAGTATTAAGTTGCATAAGACATCCAAACATGGTGCTTCTACTTGGAGCATGTCCAGAATATGGAATTCTTGTTTATGAATACATGGCCAAAGGAAGTTTAGAAGACCGGCTATTCAGGCGAGGAGACACACCACCGATTACTTGGCAGCTACGTTTCAGAATAGCTGCTGAGATCGCCACGGGACTTCTCTTCCTCCACCAGACCAAACCTGAACCCATTGTACACAGAGACCTAAAACCGGCAAACATTCTCCTCGATCACAATTACGTTAGCAAGATCAGCGATGTGGGGCTAGCGAGACTAGTCCCAGCTGTAGCAGAAAACGTTACACAGTACAGAGTCACTTCAGCTGCAGGAACTTTCTGTTACATTGATCCTGAGTACCAACAAACAGGAATGTTGGGTGTAAAATCAGATGTTTATTCGCTCGGGATCATGCTTTTGCAGATATTGACAGCAAAACAACCGATGGGTTTGGCTTATTACGTTGAACAAGCGATTGAAGAAGGTACCCTTAAAGATATGCTCGATCCAGCTGTACCAGATTGGCCTATGGAAGAAGCTCTTTCTTTAGCAAAGCTTTCACTTCGATGCGCGGAATTAAGAAGAAAAGATAGACCAGATCTCGGGAAAGAGTTATTGCCTGAGCTTAATCGGTTAAGAGAGATCGGTGAACAGAGTTTAGAGAGTGTGTTCTATGCAGGAAATCAAGGAAGCTCTTCAAAAAATACCGAAGTCCCGGTTTCATCAACTGTGAGTGTTTCTTCTTCTCTTTGAAAAACCTCACAAAGATATGATCTTTCGATTTGTAACGGTTTTTTCGTTTTTGGACAGAGTGATTCTTCTACGTCGAATCCGGAATCTCCAGGTGAAGAACCTCAATCCTAGTTTTCAGATGAACAAAGCAAACTTCTGGTGATTTGATAGAATCAGATGATGTTTCAAATGAAGCTTAAACAGAACAAGTTTCTTTGCTGTTCTTCACAAGTTGAAAAAGAAGCTAGTGTACAGCTAAGAGAATTCGTTTTTCTGTTATATAATCCGTTATGTATCCGCCTATTTTAGGCCCATCACGGTTTTTAACAATCTGATATTTGTTAAATAATCGATCATGTAAGAGCCCATTCTAAGGCCCAATGGTTAAAACCGGTTTGACTGAACCAGAATTGCGGGTTTATTATTTAATTCGATTTTGTAAATTAAGATTCATAAAACCCATGGCTACAGATAAACCCCTGTAACAGCTACTATTCTTCTTCTTCTTCTTCTCCATCGTGTTCATGGAGCGTTTACACACCTCCTTCAATTTGCAGACTCTACCATTGATTTCTCCTCGCTTAAAATATTACGATTTTGGTTCTAGTTATCTCTTCCTCTATCCTTATCGCGTAACTTTGTTCTCGAGTAACCACAGTGGTCGCGTCACTGTTTCCGCCTCGTTTCAGCACGGAGAAGCCAACCCTAGCTCTAATTCGCATATAAATTACGAGGACCATGCCTCTCTCGCGCAGAATTGTATTTCTGAGTTTCTCCGACAAGAGATTGGACTCTCCGAGGTCGATTCTGATTTCATTTCTGAAAATTGTCCTAAATACACGCGAATGATCATAGACGGTGTTAGGGATTTGGAAGAATGGAATTCGTGGAAAGAGAGTGGAGAATCTGAGGGAATTATAGGTTTAGGGTTTAAGGAGAAAGTGATTTATATGGTGAAACAGAAAGGTGATGGTGGAAAAGTTGCGTATTTAGAGAGTCTCGGTTTAAGTTTGTCTTCTGCAATGTATCTGGCTCATTACGTCTCCTCTGAATCTCTCCCTACACTTCTCCATAAGGTATTTGACAGATTCGACATTGTATATAAATTGTAGCACTAACAGATACTGTAGGATAAAGAGAATTTGATTCTGCGTCTAAAGCGAGTTGCTAGTTTTGTATTGGTCACTTAGGTTGAGTTTGGATTTGGAATTGTAATGGGTGCTTAATCTTGGATTTGAATTTTAGGTTAAGTACCTGAAGGAAATATTCTTTTCTGGCAGTGACGAGAGAGGTCTGATTGGAAGATATGCTCGACGAATGATGCTCTACTTATCCATTCCTATTGATGAAGATGTGCAGCAAACTCTTTCTTTTTTCGAAAAGGTTTCACGCTTGCTCAGTTTTGCTTTCAGTTAGTTTTTAAACTCTATTACCTTTTTGTAGAATGTAAGATGAATGTTAATTATCATTCAGATTGAAGCAAGGCGTGGAGGCTTAGACATGCTAGGTTCAGTAGATGCATCATTCAGGTTTTTAATTGAGTCATTCCCTCGGCTTCTTCTACTATCAGAAGAAAATGATATGAAGCCTATGGTAGAGTTTCTTATAAGCATTGGAATTCAGAAAGAGTTATTGGGAAAGGTACTTCTCTTGTACCCTCCTACCATGCTCAGCAAAGCTGAGGAGATTAAAAGAAGGGTAGCCTCAGCTCTGGACAAGGTACGTCAGTTCATTGATTGTACATAATTAGCATTGAGCTGCACTTTCTTTGTTTTCTTGTGGTTGCTGATTATTGCAAATTGGGGTTGTATAAATTCAGGTTAGTGCAGCGAATAAGAATTCTGGAAAAGTGTTGCTGAAGTATCCATGGATTATTTCACCGAGCATACATGAGAACTATTCGCACATCGTCTCATTTTTAGAGAGTGAATCGGTGAGCTTGATTTTGACAGGGTAGAATACATCATGTTGATCAGGAAATTGGTGGTTTTGTGTTGATTTTATTGGTTCTGTAATGCTGTAGGGATGCAAAACTGTTCACTAATTTCATAAATCATTATTTATCTATTTTTGGTCTTACTTTGACATGGTTTGCTATGACTTTGCTTTCTTAGGTACTTCAAGAGGATATTGACCACGCAATTAGGAGATGGCCTTTACTCCTCGGTTGCTCAACGAGTAATATGACGATGATGATTAAGGAATTTGATAAATTAGGTGTTAGAAATAAAAGAATGGGGAAGGTTATACCCAAGATGCCTCAGCTTTTGTTATGTAAACCCCAAGAATTTCTTAAGGTAAAGAAACGACCACTTTTCAATATGTGTCATTCTATAGTTGCACAAGATTGATTCCTTAATCATACTATTTCACATCGTGTAACAGGTGGTTTCCTTTTTGGAAGATTTGGGATTTCAAAAGGAAGTCATAGGTCAAATACTTTGTCGATGTCCTGAAATATTTGGCTGCAGCATAGACAAAACTCTGCATAAAAAGCTCATTTTTCTCACACGTTTTGGTGTTTCCACTACCCATTTTCCCCGAATCATAAAGAAATACCCAGAATTTCTCATATATGACGCAGACAAAACAGCACTTCCTCGGTATCTATCTCATCCCAATCAACATATCATTGCGGCGAATCTTTCTTTATCTATTGACTGACTCCTAGTTGCGTAATCATATGCTCTTGCAGGCTAAAGTACCTAATGGAAACTGGGATATCACAGAGAGATATTGTCTTCATGATTCGCAAATTCTCACCGATATTAGGATACAGCATCGACAAAGTGTTGAGACCGAAATTAGAGTTTCTGGTGAACAGCATGGAGAGGGAAGTAAAAGAGGTAATAGAATACCCAAGGTACTTCAGTTACTCGTTGGAGAAGAGGATAAAACCGAGGTTTTGGGTACTCAAAGGGAGGAAGATAGAATGTACATTACAGGAAATGTTAGGCAAAAACGATGAAGAGTTTGCTGCTGATTTTTTGGGTTTAGGAGAGCTTCAAACTTCCAAAGAAATCACTTTCTAGGTATTTATAGGATATAAGTTTCTTTGAGAAAATCACTGTTTTGAGATTAGTGATATCTCTGAAGCTTCTTCAGTTTTGTCTCTTTACTTCGTTCATATTAGCCGTTAGGTATGTACTTACTCGTCTTTGTATTCAGTATTTTTTTTAAAAAATGTAATTATTTCTTATTAAAAAAAAGAGCGGTTTCTCACATCTGTTTTTTGTCTGAAACAGGGCAAACTGAATTCGTGGATATAACTTAATTCATATTCTGAAAATTCTCAATTCATCTCTTCAGATTTGATAAACATTCTCGCTGTAAATATAAATCTCGAGAGTCACTGATTGATTAAATGCTCACGGATTTACATTTTAAGCGATATGGGAAACGCTATAGGCAAAGCATCAACAGACATCGGAGGTTTTATTGGGAATATTTTCACAGCACCATTCAAAGCCACAATCGGAAGATCTTGTTTGTACGTCATTGTCTGAATTAATACCCAACTGTCTTAAAAACCGTTTATTTAGTTTGCCATTTTTGATGATTTCTCATTTCTCATTACAGAGATGTATGTTCAGGACCATGGGATCTAGCATGTTTCATAGAACATTTCTGTCTTCCTGATATTGCAAAGTTGCTCCTCATCTCAAGCCTCTGTTTCATAAGTAACATCTCTTTCTCTTTTCTATGGATTCTTTGAAATTTCCTTTAGCATAACTTTGTTTTTGTTTTTATGTACAGTTTTGATATTCATTACACTCTTGTTCAAGCTTGGAATCTGCCAATGTGTTGTTAAAAGCATCTGCAAAATGTCATGTGCTGCTTGTGCTTCATACTGGTGTGCCATTGGAGAGATGGTTCGTTGGTTGTGGCACAGTTTGAGTAATGTGAAACGAGTCCGTCGTCGCAGAAAACGTTTAAATGATTTAGAAGCCGCAGCTTATGATTACCCGAGCGACGAGGAACCAAGTTCATCAGACAGTAGTAGTAGTCACATAAGCAATGTCAAACCAAAGCAGAGAAGAAGACTAAGAAGCAAACATCACCACCATCACCATCGTGGCAGCAACCGTCGCATTGTAAGGCTACGGAGTAGGCAAATGTCTGTACGAGTTGGAGGCAAATCAAGGAGAGTAAGAAGTGGTAGAAAGATGAAATCTAGTAAAGTGAAGAGTTAAGAAGATCCTTTGATTTCACAGTACATCGCAAATTTACTAAAACGCTGTCGTTTAATCTACAATGGCCTAAATGGCGCATATAAACGAGGCCCATATAATAGGCCCACTTTGTACATAGTATTACTATATGGGCCAGGTTTTTAATTTCATATAAATTACTTATAAGACCAGGCCCACGTCTTTGATACAAAATGAAATTAAGAGAAAATTGTATAAAATAAGTCTTTATAAGTTTCTAATTATCTGAGCTCTTTTTTTAAGAATTTTTTTTATAAAATAGTCTTTTTGAGTTTGAAATTATGTAAAATATTCTTTTTAATTTTTCAATTATATTTACCGTGGACAATTATATTTATATTTTTTATCAATTAAATACATAATGCATTATATATTTTTATTGTAAATATATATATCCACCGGAAACATAAATGTATGCTATGCACATAGTTGACAAAAAGTACAAATATAATTGTGTGAATAAGATTTGACTTATGGGTACAATAATTTAAAAGTATCCATAAAATTCTCGAAATCTAAGAACTTATTTAAATTGTTTAGGAAATGTAGATAAAAACGTATTGTAAATTTGGAACTTGTTCATTAAATCACATAAAAACCATGTCTACATGCATAAACTTTGTAATTTTTTTTTTTGGTCAGAAAATTTGTAAGTTTAAGTTATATAATTTGTCCGCTTCCCATTTTATATACTTATAATAAATCTTTCAAAATTTGTCAATTTAGAAACAAATATAAGCGCGATTGAAGACGAAGGGGCGATTTCCGGCGAAGACGTAGGTGACGAAGAAGGCGTCTTTCGGCGAGGGGTGTAGGGTGAAGAGGATTCTTCGGAGTGTCTTTATGGTGGTTAAAAGGATATGATAACTGGTGTGGGCGAAGGCGACGGTGAGGGCGCTGGCGTTGGCGGAGGCGATGACTTCAACGGCAACTTAACGACGACTGGTGGTGGCGATGGCGAAGGTGTTGTTGTCCGTGGTGTTTCGATGGCGGTTGTTGGGTTTTCCGTGACGAGGTTAACGAGGGTGTTGGGATTTTGCCAAATCCTCCTCTCGATCTGGTATCTATGGCAGAATCGTTTGACTCTTGCGTTACTTATGTCCTCTTTATTACGGATATTATCATAAATCCGATATTACAGGGTTTCCCCTTGATTTTCTTTGAATCTAGGGTTTGGTTACCTTTTTCCGATAGATTAAGGTTTGGATTCGTTTTGATCCTGCTGGAATGGCATATCTTTCTCTTACAGTCGTGCCTTGATTGCTTAGGGTTTTATAATCGATTTGCTCTTATATCGGATCCAGGTCAATTATGTCTTGCCTTTATGCTTAGATCATACGTGATCTATGTTGATGTTGCTGTTGTGCCGCTTTGGGTTTCATTCGGGTTGCTCTCTTATGTATTTAAGCTACTTGTTTTGACTCCCTTATCACTCTATGTTTGGTTATCTCCGTTTGATGGGGTTGGTTCCTTTGCTATCATCTTAAGGTTGTTCTGTTCCTGTTCTGGGATGTTATCTGTGCTGTTATTAGTTCTGTTCATGACTCCTCAGGTTTTATATTTCTATGTTCTAATGTGTGTGATATGGTGGGGTGTATCCCAGAGTATTTTTCTCATGCTTTCTAGTATGCTGTTCAGGTGTAAGTTAGCTCAATTTATGCTGCTATTAATCTGGGCCTTATTTCCAATTCGGATTTTAATCCTGTTATCAGTTCAGCTGTTTTTCCGGGATTGGTGTGATTCTGGAGTATATGTTCTGTCGTTAATTATATGTATCTTTCTGATCCTTTTCAGCATCCTTACTTATGATAGTATCCTGGATATTGATTTCTATTTGATTCTCATGTTGATCTCATTCCTTGCCATTGATGATAATTTATTCCGTCAAACGTTTCTGATTCTAGTAATGGTTGGGTTTGGGTATTATTTATGGCCGATGGGGACTTTTTTTCTTCTCTATCAGGCTTCGCTTTTTAGCTCTAACTTCTCTTCGTTTCTCTGTTGTTTGAGAAAGGTTTCACTCCCCATTATGTCTCAGCTAAGTTTAGCTAAAAAAGTTCTTCAGAACAGGTCTCCTCCAAGGAAGCTGACGATCAAGGTGCCAGTTATAGATAACACTGCACTTCTGGCTCGTTGTTCCAAGATCTTGCTAGGACGTTGTCTGAATCCTATGTGTCAGGATGTCGACACCTTTCTCTTCGTCATGCCTAAGCTTTGGCATCTCAAGGGACGTGCCCAAGGCCTGAATCTAGGCAACGGGCGATTCCAATTTGAATTTGAGTCCGAGAAAGAGTTGCACCAAATTCTGCGCCTTCGGTCAAGTTATTTCGATGGGTGGATGGTATCCTATGTGCCTTGGAAACCATTTGCGGGAGCCAATTACCCACATTCTATATGTTTTTGGGTTCAGGTAACGAATTTTCCTTTTGAATACAGTACTGAAGAAATCTATGTGCTTGTGGGAGGATCATTGGGACATGTTCTGGCGGTGGATGTTGACAAGCGGCGGATCCAAATCGAGTTCCCTTGCTCAAAGCCACTGGTGTTTTCTTCCACCATGCAGTTCTCGGATGGACAGGAGACTCAGTTATTAATTGAGTATAAAAATCTCGAAGGATTCTGTTCCTTATGTGATCGTCTAACGCATTGTTCGTCCAACTGTTATAAAGTGAAACAGGATACTTCTGTAGGTCAAGGAGAGAAGAGATCCTCTTCGCAGAGCAGCCGTAACAAGAGTTATAAAGGAGCAGTCGTGGGTGGAGCTGGTTCATCAAGCCGAGACAAGGAGCTTCCGACTGATCGCATGAAGAAGAACTTGGGATATGGGCCAAAGTCAAAGAGGAGCTATCAACATGCAGCAATCCAGCCGGATGTGGTTTCTAGCCAGTGCTGTCTGGGGGATAGTTCAAGGCCGAATCTGGAAGCTTCAATGGCGGACCAGAATGGAGTTCTGTCAGCGAATAAGGTCTGCCAGCCTCTATTCCAGTCCGAGGAGATCCTGATGGCAGATCCTGGTATTATGGTTCCAGCTGATGTAGCTCTAGTGAATCATGGGGCATCGGATGGGTTTGTTAAGGAGGGCATCAGCCAGATTATGAATGTGGACAAGATGGTTGCAGGTATCACTCATGCTGTTACTAAATGTAATGAATCTGATTCGGCTGTGATTGAAACAGATGGTCCGATTGATGTGGAGAAGAAATGTAATGATGTCTTTGAAGAAGAGGGGGAAGGATCTTACACGGCTGAGGAACAAGCAGAGTTCGAAGAGCTGCAACGGAAGTATGAATTACTTGATAAGCAGCCGATGCAGTCACATGTAGAGAAACCAACTCTGCCCCTTGCTAATCCAGGATCAAGACCGGGTACTCCTCTTCGTGGTGTGAGTACTCGCAAAATGAATGTGATGGCTGCGATGTCTCCTCGTCAAATGCCAAAGGAGAGTAAAGGCAAGGGGAAGAAGTTCAAGGACCAGGGGAAAGGCCCTATGAAATATTAATTTTTATCTTATTATGTTAAAAACCCTGTGTTGGAATTGTCAAGGTATTGGCAATCGGGTTTCAATAAGTTATCTTAGAGATATTTAGAAAAAACACAAACCTGAGTTTTTGTTTTTGTCTGAAACTAAGAATAATATGGTATTTATGGAAAAAATTCAATCACATTTAGGTTACAATATGATGCAAACTGTTGAACCACTTGGGTTAAGTGGAGGTTTGGCTTTATTTTATAAGGATTCTTCTAATCTCGTTTTAATTCATAAGGATAAATGAATGATTGATGTTTCATGTGACTCTAATGGAAAAACAGTTTACATTACTTTCATTTATGGTGAACCAAATCAAAACCTTCGTGATCAGGTGTGGGAGAGGTTGACGAGAATAGGTATTACTCGGGATTCTCCGTGGTTAATTATTGAGGATTTTAATGAACTCATGGGGAATCATGAAAAACAAGGGGGTACGCAGCAGCGGCCGAATTCGTTTTTATCATTTAACCAGATGATCCATGATTATGGCCTTATCGATTTTCCAAAATTAGGTAATTCGTGGTCATGGCGAGGTGTCCGAAATAACGGGGTTGTAAGATGTGTCCTCGATAAAGCTTTTGCTAATGATTTGTGGCATGACTTGTTTCTGGCTTCGGAATTAGAATATCTAGACATGATTGGCTCTGAACATAGGCCGATTGTGGGAAGGTTTAATGACATTAGACTCAAAAGACGACACCAATTTATTTTCGATAAGAGATGGATTGGTAAGGCGGGGTTTCAAGAAACAATTGAGAAAGGATGGAACAGTTTATCTTGTCGTCGTCGGATTACGATACTTGGTAGGATCCGTAATTGTAGGAAAGAATTATCGTCCTGGCGGAATAAATATGTCCCTTCCGGTAGAGTTATGTTTAATGCCTGCCAGAAAAGGGTTGAGGATTTACAAAATTCTAATTCATTGTCTGCGGCGGATTTAGCGAACGCTAAGCTGGAGTTGAAAAAGGCTTATGCGGATGAGGAACTTTATTGGAAACAGAAAAGTCGAAATAGATGGCTAAGAGAGGGGATGATAATACCAGGTTCTTTCATGCTCAAACAAAGCAACGACGAGCGAAGAATAGAATCATTGGTTTACTTAATCCTTCAGGCGCCTGGGTAACTACTGAGACAGATATTGTAGCAGAAGCTACCCGTTATTTCTCGGATCTTTTTTCTACAATCAGTCGAGATTGGGTTCCAGATGTGTTATCAGATATTGTTTCAGGGATCACTGAAGCTGACAATAATATGTTACTAAGTAAAGTCTCAGAGGAAGAGGTTAAGAAGGTATTATTCATGATGGATCCTGGGAAGACACCAGGACCGGATGGTATGACAGCCTTGTTTTACCAACAATCATGGGACGTGATCAAAATGGATAT
>OVAX01002337.1:0-30687 GCA_900406405.1 Lepidium africanum
CCGTTCTCTTTCTTTTAGATGCCCTCTCTTCTCATACCCATTGGTATCTTCACCCTTTAGTATATACACCCTTTGATAATCACAACTATTTCACACCCTTTGGTGAATTGCTCCCTTTTTGGTGGTTGCATCTTTTCTGCACACCCCTACAATGGTAACCGATTGTTTGTACCCGATTATCCGTATCCATTTGTTCGTACCCGTTTGTTCATAATCGTCTCTTTGAAATTCGCGACAGATTTGATATGCTCCACCAAAACGGTTATAACTTTGGAACCGTATCTTTGATTCTGATTTCGAAACCTGTTATGGAAACTAGACAAATAGATATTTCCAACGGTGGATATATAGAGGCGTGGTTCGTCCGTAATCAAGAGTAATCTTCAAATAAAGATGGCGGTCTGAATCTGTCTTTCCACCTCTCCATCTTAAACCTACTTCTCTCTCCATTTTTGGTGTCCCCTTGATCACCAAATCTTTTACGTGAACCTCTTCACGTTTTCTTCGGTAATCTCTTCAACCGAATAGTGCTCCATTTTCTTTTTCGAGGTAAGCATCCTCCTTTCTTCTTGGTGTCTTCCTTTGATCACCATCACGTCTCCTTGATGTTTGCTACATTTTTTTTCGAGGGTAAGCATCCTCCTTTCTTTTTGGTGTCTTCCTTTGATCACCATCACGTCTCCTTGACGTTTTTTTGCGTGAACCGCTTCACGTCTTATTTGGGTTTCTCTTCAACCCGGCACCTAAAAATACCTCTTTGATGATCTTCTCTCCTTGCCTTGACATCACTTGGATATTTTCTTCTCTTGGTGTCTTCCTTGAACAAAGTTTCAGAATTCTCTTTCCACAACTCTAAATCCACATCCATTATCTCCATTTACTTTTGAGAAGATTTTCTATCTCCTTCTTTATCCCTTTGGAGCCTTCCTCTTGAAGTTATAGAATGTGAATGTGTTTTTGCAGATTGATGGTGCTCTCTTATCACCATCTAATTTTCTTCTTCTTTTTTTTTTGGTTTCTCGATCTCCATTCTTCTCGCAGTAGATTTCTTCTTATACCAACTTGAGCTCTGATACCATGTTGAAATATCGATTTGTTTATAGAAGAAAAGAAGAAAATGACGACAAAGTAAAAAGAAGAACAAAATAGAAACTCTTTAATTATCTGAAACTTGTTGGTTTTACATCAAATACAAAACTGTTTATATAAACAATAAATAGATACAATCCAAGAGTTGCCTCTCTTCTACTTATGATGTTTTGATACTTAATTAAAAGACACAAACATTCAATCTTCTAAATGGTACAACCATTAATGAATATGTAACTACCTTAATTGAATAGTTATTTATATAACTATTAAACTAAACTCAATTATAATTTAACATGTATCCTTCCCCAAAACAACTTAGTTCCTCTACTATGGCATTCCTAACACTCCACACGCATGCCGATTATATTTTGCAGTGAAACGAAGCTAAGTTAGGATTCAAAGTTTTCAAATCAAACCTTTTTGTACCAAGAAAGAAAACAAAACTGACTTGCCTCTCAGAACCCAAGTAGCTGGCATAGTTCACCTTCACTGCATATCTTTGATAAGAACCTGGTCCATTCCACAATATGGCCGAATTACAATGCCTAAAATCAAGGATTATTCTAGACTTGAGCGAATCCCCAAAACAAACCAAATCCTAGAGATCTACAATGCCTCAAAAACTTGTGCTCAAAAACCCCTATAAACTCACTGTCATCAATAATCGACTCAAAAGTCAATTACCCTAAGGTGGCAGCTGGTTGCAATTACTAACAAGAAAGCCTTCAGTTTTGAACTGTACATTTATGAGTAAAAGATGAAATTTTAGTCAAATGGGAAACCAATCCAACTTATTGGACAAAATAAATTCAACTGGTTATTCTGACCAGAAGAGGATATATCCAGATATTAGTTCTCATCAACATTTAATAAATATATATAGATCGCCTAATTACATTTGACATTAACTATAAAGTCAAAACCGAGAAAGGATGACATAGAATACAAGTCAATGAACATTATGGAAGAAAGCAGAAAACTGTTAAACGTCACACGTAGAATTGTCTTTTACAGGTGAAAGGTGATATACTAAATATCAAAGAAAGAAACCCAAGGAAATTATTAGATCAATAGAGTGGCCTAATCATTTCGTGGAAAGAAACCATTTATTGACATTCCCCCATCAACACAAACAATCTGCCCTGTAATATATGATGATGCTGGTAGGCATAAAAAAGCCACAGCAGAAGCAACCTCTCTTGGTTCGCCAAGCCGACCAAGAGGAGTTATTGAGTACACTTCTTTTAAGTAGTCTTTGTTGCTAAGGACCTGCGAACAAAAATGAATCTTCAAAGGAGTCCATCTTCAAAAAGATGCAAAGACATTGGCTTCATCATTATTGAATTCAGCTTCACGAGCTTATATTATATTGCAAGATATATATAAGGGTTATACAAATTACTTGCTCCACCATAGATGTTTTGATATACCACGGGGCAACTGCATTGATCCTTATATTGTCTTTGGCCCACTCGCAAGCTAAATTTTTAGTAAGCTGATTGATTGCTCCTGAAACAAAAATAAATAAATCCATGTTAGTTAATTGCTCCTCATAGTATAACACCTTAAGAGCCTGAATATATAGATAGAGGAGATGTTTCTTTGTTTCCAGTCAATCTAATACCTTTTGTTGCAGATTGGACCGACATGTTCCAGCCTCAGATGCTCTAAGCAGCGGATAAGCAAGTTGGCATAAATGGAAAACCGATTCGAAATTCGTGGACATGAGAGTTGAAATTTCACCAGCTGTAAACTCTACCATTGGTTTCCTGATGTTCGTCCCAACATTGTTTACCTGAAGGCAGAAAAACAAAATTGAAGACAAGTTAACAAAAGAAAGAAATTTGTCCCTTAGTACTCTTGAAAAAGGTTCACACAAACAAACCAACAAACACGTTATGTGCATTGTTGCCGAAATATGATATTTGACCTTACAAGGATATAAAGCTTCCCGTCAAATACAGAAGATACAGTCTCCATAAAAGCCTCTCTCTGAGCTCGATCAGAGACATCGCAGACGGAGCCAGCAACTCGGAAACCAGAACGATTCCAATCTCTCAAACAATTCTCCAGCTCACTCCCATTTCGAGCGCATGTATGAACCTCTGCTCCAAGACTGGCTAGTTCCTCCACAATCGCACGCCTGTACGAAGACAGCAATACACACACATACACTCATCTGAAAATTTGCGTATGATAGGCGCAAACTCGCTGAAATTTAAAAGACGTAAAGAGGCACAAACCCAATCCCGCGAGTACCGCCGGTGACAAGAGCAGACATTCCATTGAGAGACCATCTTTGGGACGTAATAGATTCGGAAATCTGTGATGCGCAACGAACGAAGACGGAGGAAGCTGAGGACTGGGGTTTGAAAGAGAAGTACAAGTGAGGTTTACGTGAACAAGAAGAAGAAGAAGCAAGAAAGTGAAGGCCTTGAGGAGGAATCGTGTACAAGTAAGAAGCCATGACTAGCAGTCTAGCACCACTGGCACTGATGCAGAGCAGAGTTCGTTTTTGTTTTTTTTTTCTCCCCTTGTCTATGTATAAAGCAGAGTTCGTTTATGTTACTATTATTTCGGGAAATGGTAAAAAAAAATACTAACTTTCAGTCATTTGCCAAATTAAATATAAACTTTCATATTTGGTAAATTAAATATAAACTTACATGTGTTCGGAAACATGTTTGTATAGCAACATTTCTAAGTATTATTTGCAAATGAGATTCATAGAGCAGATCAAGCTGAGTAGCAGCTTAGAGTGATTCCACAGATTGACCAAAACCATACTCTCACCAACTTGCTAGCGTGTGGTTGAACTTGAACCTGACAGTGACATTGCAAAATGTTCAAAATTGAATTGCAAAACTGTTTACTGAATGCAAATCGGTAACTTTACACAATATGCATTCTCAGGAACCATATGTAACTACATTTGTCACAACGCAGTGGTTTATTGGTTTTTCTGTATGTTTAGATATAAGGCACCTCTAATTGAGACGATATTTGCTGTGTAAAATCGAGGTTTTTCTTGTAGTGGTAGGGGATAGTATTTCTACTAATTTGTGGTGACTACAGGATCCTAAGATCCAGAAAATCTTGCAAACCTTGTTGGCAGCAGTCTTTATAGCCTAAGGTAAAATTTCATCATTTACTCACATATAACTCACTGAAAATATAACTCTTGCAAACCTTGCTCTTCCTCTCGAATCGACGGCAATGGCATGTGTAAAGACCTTGTGAGATTGTTGTGTTTAAGTAGCTCTGATTCCTCATGTAATGATGAGAGAAGAGAAAGGAGGTCAGATTTTGAAGTTTCAGAGGATGAAAAGAAAACCGGAATTGAGAATTTCAATTTCAAAAAGAAAGCAGCCAAAGCTTCAAGCAAACTTAGACACTTGTCGAAGAAGAAGCAGTGATCGGAATTTCTCTCTTACTATTGAAGACGTTCCCGATATTGAGGAATTACGAGCTATTGACGAATTCCGAAATTTACTCATCTTGCTTCCTCCAACACTTGATGATTATCACATTATGTCGAGGTAATTTGTTTTCTCTGTCTCTGTGACTTCTTTCTATTTTAGATGATGATTGATGATACTTGGGATGAAATCATGTACAGAAATTAAGGAGCAAGAGATTCAAGAGTTGGAGCTTAAGTTTAATACTATTGCTACAGCTCCATGGTAATCAGGTAATAGAAATTTAAACTAGGATTAGGATTGACTTCTAAGCTTGGTGTTTTGTTACGATATTATTAACGTATCGGCAATGATCTTATGTAGATCTTTTGATGATTATATATTAATAGTCGGTCAATCTATATATTTGGTTCTAATCTATTATCTCTGCAGCCTCATATAGGTTTATGAAGAAAATGATCTATATGGAAAGAGACGGTGTTGCAAAACCAGAGTCTTCAAAACGCTCAAGTTTGAAGAGGACAAGAGGATATGGTGTTGGAACCAACTAAGTTCCTATTTGTCTTGTGGATGGATGTGATTCTGATTTTAGTAACTCCAGGGAGTATCATAAAAGACATAAAGTCTGTGAAGCTCATTCAAAAACTCATGTGGTTACAATTAATGGCAATAAGCAGAGGTTTTGTCAACAATGTAGCAGGTATAATTGATTCAATGGATAAATCTTGTTGCAGTAGACAGAGATAAAGAAATGATGCGGCTGGCAAATCATGTTAAGGTATGTTCTGTTATATGCACGTAATAGTATTTTGTCCATTCTATAAACAAGGTCCAACGCTGATATTTTCTATAATTTCTGTTATTGAATATCACCTTGTTCTTAGATGTGTGTTTTCCAAATTAATTTGTACATATGTACTTGGCTAGCAAACTTTCTTTTAAGAATCACATATCTCAGCACTACTTTCCCTTGACTGAAGTAGTTTTGAGTTTACTAAGAAAAACAATCATTAGTGGAATGTCACTAAATTCAATTGGTTCATTGAATTCTTTTCGTATCAACATGATTTTATCTGAATTTAGAGTAGTATGTGTTGCATTGATGACTTTATACACTCGAAGTAACTCTGTATGTTGGAGATGCATTATTATAATGTGTGTACTTCCACCATCAATATCTTTCGTCATTTTATTTGCACAATTTTATTGGTGTTTTGCTAACTGGAAATATGACCCTGACTCATCAGTTTCTTTAGTGCTTGAAGTGGGGTAAAATTACGTTTTCAAGGGATCAAAATATGTTGGGATCATTCACTTGATCAATTAATCACTCTGTTTTGTTTTACTACATTTTCTTGCCTCCTGTTAGTAAAATGAATTTTGTTTCCATGAATGGTTATTCTACAGGGTAAAATCTCATGTTTGAGTTATTTGTAGGCAATCGGCTGGTAATGGAGCTACTGGGTATGGAAGATCTGATAGCTTCTCTCATCAGACGAGCTTGGCTGGGCATTCCTCACTACCGAGGGTTGATTCTGATTATCGTTCTTTGTCCAATGAGAAGAGAGAACGCCCCACTGGCTCAGATAAGGAAAGG
Organism: Lepidium africanum; assembly: GCA_900406405.1. NCBI lineage: Eukaryota > Viridiplantae > Streptophyta > Magnoliopsida > Brassicales > Brassicaceae > Lepidium > Lepidium africanum. Next base: position 6,109 of record OVAX01002337.1, read on the forward strand.
GTGAATCTCAGGGCCATCAACAAGTATGTGTTATAATCCTAGTGTTTATAAATTTTACGATTACAGTTTTTTTAAAAAAATTCTAAGAACCCCAATGGAGTTTTCACCATTGGAAGCATAAAAAAATTAAACCTTATTACGTAGTTCTTAACTCTCAACAAATCATTATTTAATGTTAAGAATCTACTTGGGGTTCTAGTTGTTGGAGATGATCTTATATCGCCAAAAGACTCTTAGAAGAGGTAAAAGAGGAATTGAAAGAACATAATCCAAGGAGAAGGAAGACATGTCGATGTCGACTAAGAAGAAGAAAGGATCGAAGAAGAAGATTAAGAAATAAGGGATTTGGCTTTTAATTTGAGATTTAGTTTTAACGATTATTCATGGTCACTAAATGGAGTTAACATCCGTTAATAATTTGTTAACAGAAGTTCGTTTTTAATTTACCAAATATGAAAGTTCGTATTTAGTCTGGCAAATTATTGAAAGTTTGAATTTTTTTTTAGCATTTTCCCTTATTATTTCTTTTTTTTTCTCTTCGGTAATCAAAGAATAGTTTGGGCCTAAGCTTAAATCAATCTTTCAGGGCCGAACGTAAAACTAATCTCTCACAACACGATGTGTTGGCCAAATAAAAATAATTAGCAATTTCATAATTTTTCATAAAATAATTAGCAATTTTACCTAGACTAACAGACGACTTCCATGGTGATTGGTAAAGTGACTACATTTCATAATCGTAGAAACACGAAATAAATTAGGATCATTCTCAGAAAATGAATCTGCAAATTACTGTTTCTCTAGTTTCGTTTTTGTTTTTTTCAAGATATCAAAACCTTTTAGCTTTTAAAAGATACTAGTTTTCTGTGAAACTATTTTGCCATTTTGGGAGCTTTTTTTTTTGTTCTTGTCGTGGTCACAGATTTAAAAAGGTGTTAAATTTGGTTCTTATTTCTCGGGTTGTAAGGCCCAACTGGCATGGTTGGCAATTTACTAAATTGGGTTGCTACTCTGTGAAGTCGGGGTATTGGGCAGCCGAGCATGTAGCTAGTCAAAGTCCTGTTTCCTTTGGTTCTAACATTAACTCTCTCTTGCGTCATGTTTGGAAGATTCCATGTCATGTAAAGATTAGGCATTTAATGTGGTAAGTTCTCCAGGTCATGTTCCGGTTGGTCGTGTTTTGGCTCGGCGTGGTATCAACTACGATGGAACTTGTTCTCGTTGTGGGGCTCTTGCTGAGACGATTAATCATGTCCTTTTCTTATGTCTCCCAGTTGTGCAGTCTTGGGCTTTGTCTCCGATCCCAACTGGGGTTGGAGGTTTCCCTACATCGTCAATTTTCGCTAAACTGGATTACCTCTTTTGGCGTCTTCCCCCGGAGGTGGACTCTTCTTATTTCCCTTAAGTTCTTTGGTTTATTTGGAAGGCGCGTAATGATAAGCTATTCTCTAACATTGATCGTGATCCAAGGGATTTGGTACATCATGCAGTAGAGGAAGCTGCGGCGTGGTTGTCGTCGCAATTCGAGTCTCCTTCTGAGGGTTGCTCTCATAAGGATTCTTTTTCCCCTCGGAAACAAGAGGTACTTTCTCGGCCTTTGGTGGGACATCCAAGGTTCACAGGTCATCGGTGCTTTGTGGATGTTTCTTGGAAGGATAGTGAGTTACATTCGGGGCTCGGGTGGTTTTGCTTCTCTGATAACCACGCGATGCAAATCTTGGTGCTCGTGGTATCGCCCGAAGTCTGTCTCCACTTCATGCCGAGTTTGAAGCCCTCCTATGGGTTGTGATCTCCCTATCTTCCTTCGATTTCTCCAAGGTGGCTTTTGCTGTGGAGTGCTCTAATGTCTTGAAGATGGTGGATGATCCTGGTGGGTGGCCTGTGTTCGCTGTGTTGCTTGAAGAATTCCACCGCCTTCGTAGTCTCTTTCGCCATTTCTCTCTTTCTTTTATTCCTCGTTTGGTTAGTCATAAAGTTGACATCCTTGCCTGTGGTATTAGGGGACTTGCCATACATTAAGCTTTTGTGAACTTTGTACCTCAATATTGGTATCGTCGTTTAATAGAATGAGTTAAATTGGAAAAAAAAAAAAAGCTGTTAAATTTTCTATTTTCCAATTTTTCGTTTGACTTTAAAAAGTCTGGTAAACCTATCTGATGAAATTTGGTAGCCCTGAACATTTGTTTCTGGTCGGGATTTTGTTCTTGGTTCTTTAAGTTCTTTGATTTAAGAACTATTCATGTATTTTCTTTCTTCGGTTTTGGGTTCGTTTTGGTTTCATGTCGGGTTTGAATACTTTTATCTACACTTCTTAAAAATAAACAAAAGTCTCTGAAAACCAAATCTTAACTTAAAACTATTCAATATTTTAATTTTAAATTTTTGTAATTTTCATTCAGATTGACTAACGAAGTTAAGTTTTGAATATTTAGATTGTTACATTATATATATATATATATAAATAATTATATTTAAGTATATATATTTATTTTGGTCATTTCGGCTAACTATTCCATTTTTGGTTCGGATTTTTTTGAATTTAAGAATTTAAAAATTATTCGGTTATTAAATCGGTTTGGGTTTGGTTCGATTTTTCTTATTTTGGGCCAGGCGGTTCAGTTTTCGATTATCTTAATTTGAGGTTTGAAGGATTTGGATCCTGGTTTGGACCATTAGAAATTCATGGTTTACTATTGTCTTATATATTCTATAAATGTGAACTCATAATTCATACAAACCCATAAAATAAAGTTACCTTGACAGATGTAACTTGTCGAGACTTGTCTCATAATCGATAGATAAGTACATATTCAATATGAGTAGAGCTTTTTAATTCCCCTATGAACATCAACCACAAGTTTGGTGTCACAAGATATTGGACCATGTCTGCAATAAGACAGCCCTCATGAAAGTTAACAGCAATGTTGCAATCGAACAAGTCATTAAGGAGCATATCATAGCAAGGACTTTTATTGATTAAACTTACCTCGCTGATGTTTCTCGTGATTCAGTTGCAACCTTGGTTTCAACTCTTTGACCAAGTCCAACTTTTTAAATCTAGAACCTGTGTACATATTGCACATATGATATGCTTAGGAATTGTCAGAGGGATTGGTATATCTGAGTTAGGTTAGAAGGTAAATGATTACATGAATTACATCATCAGCTTATGCATAAGAAATCATATCAGTTGCTTATGTGACGATCACCAAGGTAAAAGCCATTATGATTTCCACCATTATTAACATCTCATCTTAAATATCTTCTTCTTCTAGAATGTGACAAAACAAATACCTGAAGAGCAAGGACACTTCTCGATAGAAACTTAATCAAATCCCTGGCTTTGATAGTGATGTACGGATCTCTTATTTTTTTTCTGTTGTCGAACCAATCATAAAACGCCAAAGCAACGAAAAAACCAATAAATTCCAAACGTTTTAATAAAATCCTGAAATTTAAAACGCCAAAAGCAACGAAAAAAACCAATAAATTGCTACTCTACATAGAAGAATTTACCAGGTTGAGCTTGTAGACGACCATATTCTAGGGGATTCGACTCGGGCCCAAGGATCCTGAAAATACTCGAAGACTTCTTTTCACTATAGAGAAAGAGATACCAAAAGCTACTACAGATGAGATGAGCTAAGGAGGCAAAATCAAACCTCGGAGACTTCGGTGATGGGGAAGAAAGAGACGCCATAAACTACGGCAGATGAATTGAGTTGAGGAACTTTGGTCATTATTATGATGTTTTAAAGGTGAATGCGAGTCAAACCGTTCCATCTTATTCCAGCGTTCCATCTTCCATAACGAGTGGGTTTCTTTTTGTTAGATTTAAGAAAAGAGAGATTGAGATTGAAGAGAGTAGAAGATTATTTTGGTTGGAAAGAGGAAAAGATTTTCGTGGGAGAGATAGAGATGGTTGAGAAGAAGAGTTGAATTCTCTTTCTTAGTTTATTCATTTACACATTACATTCTATATATATAGACAATCATCAATCTATATTTACTTCTATATGTCCTAATACAAACAATGCACAAGAGACAAGAAATACTAAAACAATCCTAAGCTTTAGGGAAAGTTGGAGAGTGGACTTTCCCCATTTGTCACTAACGGTCACAACACATGTCTCAAGAGAGACATGTGACTTTGCTTCCCATTCTCCAACGGTTGAGTGTGTGGAGATGATGTTCCATTTGAATTTCACTTACACACCAATTGGGTTCCTTCCTCATCAAGTCTATTTGGGTCCTTCCTCCTCAAGTCTCTTGTTTAACACTCCCCCTCAAGCTTGAATCCATAATGTGAGTCATTAGGAGCAAGCTTGAAAGTTGTGACTCCCCACCTCATTAAAAACCTTAGTGGAAAAACCATTGGGACAAAACCAACTAAGGGAAAAAGAGTGTGGTTCATAATCACGGTTTGGTCATTGCTACCAATCCAAGTTTTGAGTATACGAAATCACACACCTTAGTACTTGTAGCTTTGGTGAATATGTCTGCTAGTTGGTACGAGCTTCTTGTATAACAAGACAAGATCACACATTGTTCAATCTTCTCTCTAACCTTATGACAATCCACCTCAATGTGTTTTGTTCTTTCATGGAACACCGGGTTTGATGCAATGTGGATGACGGCTTGATTATCACAATGCATTGTGATTGGATCTTGTGACTCAACTCCCAAATCCTTAAGTAAGGCCTTCAACCATATGAGTTCATCCGTTAGTTTTCTCATAGCTCTATACTCGGCTTCAGCACTTGAACATGACACCACCTTTTGCTTCTTGCTTTTCCAAGTCACTAAATTGCCTCCAAGGAACGTGCAATATCCGGTAATAGATTTCCGATCTTGTTTTTCTCCAGCCCAATCCGCATCACAATATTCGACAAGTGTTGTGTCTTTGTTTCTCCCCATCCATATGCCATGTTCGGATGTACCTTTGAGATATCTTAGGATCCTATCCACCATGTTCCAATGACATTGCTTTGGAGCTTTCATATGTTGACTCACTTGATTCACAGTAAAGCTCAAGTCCGGCCTTGTGATGGTAAGGTATATCAGCTTACCAACCATCTTTCGGTATTTGTGTACATCTCCAAAGGGTTCATCATCATTCTCCCCCTTGCACGTTACCTTGTAGGCATCTTCAAGGGGAGTAGAAGCCTTTCATGTACCTAAATCACACTCATTCAAAAGATCAAGTGTGTACTTCCTTTGTGCAAGAAAGAGGCCTTCCGGAGAGCGACACACTCCAATCCCAAGGAAGTACTTCATCTTACCCAAGTCTTTTATGTCAAACACGGAGTTAAGATGTGATTTGATACCTTTGATTCCCACGGTGTTGTTTCCCGTGATGATTATATCATCAACATATACAAGGATAACCACAATCCCATCCTTACCTTGATTGGTGAAAAGTGTGTGATCCGCCTCAGACTTCTTGAACCCATGATCCCACAATGTGTGGCTTAGTTTATGGTACCAAGCTCTTGGAGATTGTTTGAGGCCATATATTGCTTTTCTTAGGCGTAGAACATTTTCGGGTTTGACAATGTGTTCAAGACCCAGTGGCGGATACATATACACTTCATCTTCAAGCTCGCCTTGGAGGAACGCATTCTTGACATCCATCTACCACAATTCCTAATCAAAATTAGTAGCTAATGAGATTACAACACGTACCGTATGTAGTTTGGCGACCGGAGTGAAAGTGTCATGATAGTCCATGCCGTAGGTTTGGGTAAAGCCTCTAGCAACAAGGCGAGATTTGTGCCTCTCAATGGTGCCATCACTATTATACTTGATTGCAAAGATCCACCTAGATATGACCACCTTCTTTCCGAGAGGAAGTTCAGCCTCATCCCATATGTGGTTTTGAACCATCGCATTATGTTCAGTGGTGACCGCATCACGCCATTCTTTGTGCTCCTTGGCCTCTTCATATGTTTGTGGAATGAATGTTTGTGCCAGCTGAGTTAAGAAGGCTTGGTGTTCCACATGAATATCGGAGATGTCACATGAGATTTGTTGGAGATGTCCTTCGGCTACGTTGTTGTAGTATATCCATGGATTGACCCAATTAGAGGGTTTCCTAACCCTTTGAGTTCTCCTCAATTCTTGTGTAGGTGGTGAAGAAGCATTGAGTTGATTTCCTTCAAGGTGAGAAGTGCCCAGAAAATTGGATGAATCTGCCGAGTTTTCAGGAATGATCACGGCTAGTGGGCCAGCCACGGTTGGCGAGCTAGTCGCGGCCTAAGGGTCGGCCATGGCCGGCGACCAAGTTGTTACCCGCGACTCGGTCATATCATGTGCGCTGGATGCGGCCTGAGATCTGGACGCGGCTTGCGAACCGGTCGCGGCCTGCATACCGGATGCGGCCTGCGATCCGGACGCGCCCTGCGTACCAGTCACGGTCTGCGATCTAGACATCGCCTGCATACTGGACGCGGCCTGCGATCCAGACGTGGCCTGCGATCTGGACGCGGCCTGCGATCCAGACATTGATTGTGTACCGGACGCGACATGCGATCCAGACGTGGCCTGCAATCCGGTTGCGGCTTGCGTCCTGGATGCGGCCTATATGATAGCCATGGCCCGCGAACCGAATGTAGGCTGCATGCCGGATGAGGCCTGCGATCCAGGAGTATTCTGCTTACCGGATGCGGCCTGCAGACTGTTCGCGATCGGCAACCCGTTTTCATCCTGCAGGCCAGCCGCGGCCTGCTACTTATGTACATCCTCCGGCCATGGCTGGTGACCTCAAAATGCCACCTTGCGATTGTGACATGTGCCTTCCATGAACTTCACATCTTTTGACACGATGACTTTCGTTGTTTCCGGTATGTAACATTTGTACCATTTTTGAGTAATTGAGTACCCAATAAACATCCCCTTGATACTCTTAGCCTCAAGCTTCCTTCGTTGTTCTCCTGGAACAAGGACAGAACACACACATCTGAAAACACGTAAGTGTTCAATTGATGGTTTCGATTTAGTGAGTACCTCGAACGGTGTGATATTATGAAGCATTTTTGTTGGAGTGCGATTGATAAGATAACATGCTGAGACCACATTGTCACTCCAAAACCTCTTTGGAACATTGTTGTGGAACATCATGGATCTAGCAACTTCCATTAAGTGTCTATTTTTCCTTTCCGCAACACCGTTTTGTTGGGGAGTATATGGACATGTGGTTTGATGTATTATTCCTAGTTTTGCAAGCAATGACTTGAACTCATGACTCATGTACTCCCCTCCATTGTCTGTCCTTAGAATTTTCACCTTGGCAATATATTGATTAAACACATATGTTTGAAAGTTAGTGAAGGCTTCAAGGACTTTATCTTTACTTGGCATTAAAGTTACCCAAGTAAATTTTGATTTTTCATCAATAAAGGTAACAAAATATTTGTGATTTTCTCTAGACATACAAGGGGAAGACCACACATCAGAATGAATTAAATCGAAACAATTTTCATAAAACGTTGAAGACTTTGGAAACACCGATCTACAATGTTTCTCAAGTACAAGCTTCACAATTGTCATTCTTAAACACAACATTAGGCAACAAAATACTCAAAGCACGAGTATGTGGATGTCTTAGTCTAGCATGCCACAACTCATCATTACTTAAATTACTAGAAATAACCGAACTAGACAAGCATGAATTGAAAGATAGATTTGGACTATTCTCGGCCGCATTTAACAAGTATAATCCATCCTTGCTAACTCCACTTCCAAGAATTTTTCCACTCTTAGTATCCTGAAATTGAACCGAGTTAGGATCGAAAATAGCTTTACAATTCAAATCACAAACGGTTTTATGAACACTTAAATGATTCGACTTAAACGTTGGCATGTAAAATGCCTTAGACTCCTTATCAAATATTTTGAGCTCACCTATGCCTTTAATAGGCACCTTTTTACCATCAACAATATTGATACATCCAAGAGCCGGTTTCACATTTTTAAGCAACTTAACATTACTAATCATGTGATGAGTTACATCCGAATCAATTACCAATGTTTTCATAATTTTGCACACATAAAAGGAGTTACCGGATTCTTTGAGAGCTTTTATGGATTTTATGAGCTCTTCAAGGTCAGCTTTCCTCACAAAGTCCTCATGGAGTGCCACCATAGCTTTCCTGCCGGTAGATTGAGATCCACTAGACCCGTTTTGTTGAGCCGCAATTTCACCGTTAGCAACATTGGCCTTTTGCTTGTCCCACTTGTGTTGCTTGAGATTTGGATAGAGTGTATAACAACAATCCTTAGTGTGACCTTTGCACTTGCAATGCTCACACATAAAGGTTTTTCTCTCATAATTGCGATATGATGCTTTGTTGGCCATCGTGAGCTCCCCCTTTCCACCAAGGAGATTTCGAGAACCTTGTTCTCTTTGTACCAATCCGCAAGCCTCATCCAAGCTAGGAAGCTTCTCCTGCTTCAGTAAGTGACACACCAAGTCTCCATAAGCCGGATTCAAGTTCATCATCATCCCAAACACTTTATCTTGCTCAAGTCTTTCCTTGATTACCATCAGATCACTTGTGGATGGCCTTAACATTTCAAGCTCGGCCCAATAGGATCTATACTTCCCAAACCATTGAGTAAACTCTATATCCTCTTGCTTGAGATTGTGAATAGCCTTCTTGACCTCATACACACGACTAATGTTGGATAGAATCCCATACACCCGTTTAAGAGAATCCCAGAGTTCCTTAGCATTCTCATAATAAGAATAAGCTTCATGAATGGATGGATCGAGTGAGCTTTGAATGATGATTAAAGCAACTTGGTCATCTTGATACCACTTTGCTTTATCTTCACCAACTGTAACCGCAGCACTCACCTCACCGTCCTTTTCCTTCGCTTTCAAACTAACCGAAACCGCATTCTTTGGAACTCCGTCTTCAATGTGAGCCCAAAGCCCTCGGTTTTTCAACACACTTGTCACAGTCCTTGACCACAAGAGATAGTTAACACCCTTGAGAACCACATGAACACTAAGAAATTTCAAGTTCTCCATCGGAAGTTAAAGAAACACTCTTTTACCAGATGGACAAAAGCAAGCTTTAAGTAGTAACAATGGAGTTTTCCGAGAAAGAAGGAGAGTTAAGGAAGGAGAAGAAGATTTAGGATGTTCCTAGGATGAACCTAGCTCAGATACCATGTTAGATTTAAGAAAAAAGAGATTGAGATTGAAGAGAGTAGAAGATTATTTTGGTTGGAAAGAGGAAAAGATTTTCGTGGGAGAAATACAGATGGTAGAGAAGAAGAGTTGAATTCTCTTTCTTAGTTTATTCATTTACACATTACATTCTATATATAGACAAGCATCAATCTATATTTACTTCTATATGTCCTAATACAAACAATGCACAAGAGACAAGAAATACTAAAACAATCCTAAGCTTTAGGGAAAGTTGGAGAGTGGACTTTCCCCATTTGTCACTAACGGTCACAACACATGTCTCAAGAGAAACATGTGACTTTGCTTCCCATTCTCTAACGGTTGAGTGTGTGGAGATGATGTTCCATTTGAATTTCACACACACCAATTGAGTTCCTTCCTCATCAAGTCTATTTGGTTCCTTCCTCCTCAAGTCGCTTGTTTAACACTTTTTTGATGACCTATATTGCGGTGCTATTTTCTCTTAAAAATTATAAGAGATGATAATGGTGGTTATATGAAATTAGAAAAGTTAGACCAATAGATTAGAAGTTTGTCTTTATCTCTTCTCGACTACTAAAATAGGTTTTTTTTATGCAACTTATCATAGTGCATAAACTCAAAATGCGACATAGAAACAATTCAAAATATGCTAAGTTGAATAGATCATTGTGATCTAAAATGGGATACTACCTTGAACAGACCCTGTTTTATCAGTTAGCAAAGAAATCTCTGCTCAAGCCTTTGCTCTTCGAATAAGTCTCCTCGAAAGAATCTAACTACATGGCTCAAATATAAGCAGCGTGATTCTCAAACCAAATAGGAAAAAAAATATTCATGTTGAAATTGAAGAAAAAAAAATAGAGAAAAGAATACTCAAGTAACCTATTTCAAAATTGTTCCGCTTCCCCCAATAATAAACATATTTCACTTGAGTTCTACAGGCAACTTCTTTAGTAAAATTTGCGAAATGACTATGAGCATTTAAACAAAGTGACTTGAAGTATAGTATGCCTTCTTTACGAGAGGTCTCTTTAATATAAATGAGTGATTGTATAATTTCAGAATGAAAAAATATATACCTTCAAGAGCAGAGTCTTTAAGCTAAACTGGTCGTAGAAGTACTACCTGATCTATTTAGCAGAAACAGAGGAAAAATATTAGTAAAGAAATGCATGTATAGAAATTAGGAGTCAACAATGTTAATTAGGTTTTGATCCAAACTTCTTTAGCATCAGAAGATCTACATATTTCAGTAAGAACAATGAACTACAACTTTTGCATTTACTATTCCTTAATTCCAGCTAATTCAAGACACAAAATTATATGGTGTAAGTTTTGTACCTGAGTTTCAAGTTTCTTCTGCCCAACAGCAAGTGACCTTGTAAGTTCAACGTTTGCAGCCTAAACCATTACACTTAATCAGAAAAAAAAAAAATTAAACTTGTTCTGTAATAAGTAATACGAAGTGCAATTTGAAGCGACGGTGATTCTTATGGTCTCTTTACTTGACCCTAAATTCCTAATGCATAATGACCTGTATTGTTGAAGTGGTTTCATTGGTTGATAGATATCTGAGTTGTTTGCTTAACAACCTAAAAAAATTAAAATTGAGAAGGGAAACACTTCTTTTCCACCAATTTTCAGAGTCATGGATAAAAGTTTTACAATAAGATGAATTGGGAGAATGAATCCAGAAGATATCTCAATATGGAAGAAGGTAAATAGATGGCTTAGAGGAGTAATAACTTGTATTGATGACAAATTAAACAAAAACATTTCAAAGAGATGAAGGAAGAAGGTGAGACGTGGATGATTCTAAACGTATTTCTCGTTGAACTAAAACAAGATGACTTGAATAATCAGATAATTTTATTGGTTGGTTTAGTAAGAGAGTAAGGCAATGTACATGCTAAGGTGTCTTCACTATGAGAGACACAAATTAACCCTTCTTTTATATATATAATACCTGAATATATTTTCTTTCCTTTTCGTGATTAGAAACCGAAGGTTAAATTTCCATATTTATCTTTGACAATTGACAACTATATTCCTCTTTTGGAAGATGCTCTCTCATTCAGTTTCGCTACAAGTCACGTTCTAGTTTTCTTCATGAATCTTCTTGCTTTAACAAGTTCATATATATATATATATATACATTCTAATCGGAATGATCTTTGTCCGTTAATTTAATTACGATATAAATCATTTGTATTGTGAAGAAAAAGATAAGAAAATAAGCAATATGACTTAGTGGTCTTAATACACCTATATTATAATTAAAGTTGAGAAATTTCAGTTTATATAAGCTATATGGAACATGATGTGACGACGTCTACATATAGAATTTGTATGAAAACTTCTCTCAGTTTTGTTGTTTATATATACTTTCTGCATCAGATTCGGCAAGTTTCATATAGGACTATGAATGGTCAACTCTTCTTCTCCTTAATTTAAATTGCATATTTATTTATGTAATCTGCTAGTTCTACAATTAATCTACTATTTAAAGTTAACTGTTTATTTTTTATCGGATAGTGGCTAAACACCCCAAGGCCAAACACAACACATTTCTGACGCGGCAAATGTAATCAAGTTTTAATTAAATTGATATAAAGTTTTTCATGTTCTTGTTGCAATAATTTTTATTAACCAGAAATTTAAGAGGAAACTCCGATGAATAATTCAAGTATACCAGTCAAAGGTTGGTTTAGCAATCTATATATATATAAAAAAATCAAATACTCAACTGAAGTTTGCTTAACTTCTCAATTTAAACAAACAGGTTTGAATATGAAAAAGTCGGAATTTTTTGAAGCTATAAAAAGAGACTGAGTATTGAACATAAGCAACTTCAAAACTCTGAAAACTATCAATGGCGATAATCTCAAAACGCCTAGCTCTAACACTAATCTTCCTGTTTCTATACCTAGCCTCTTGTGTCTCAAGTCAACGAGAAACCAAATTCCTTGACCATGGCTTCTTAGGGTCAAATCTCTTGAAGTTTGGCTCCACTAAGATCCACCCCAGTGGTCTCTTGGAGTTGACAAACACTTCGATGAGGCAAATTGGTCAAGCATTTCATGGTTTTCCCTTGACTTTCTTAAAACCCAACTCCTCCGATTTGGTTTCTTTCTCCACAAGTTTTGTCTTTGCCATCACTCCAGGAACAGGCGCACCAGGCCACGGCTTAGCTTTCGTCATATCACCTTCGATGGACTTTAGCGGAGCCTTTCCTAGCAATTATCTGGGTCTCTTCAATACCTCCAACAATGGAAACTCCTTGAATCGCATTTTCGCAGTTGAATTCGACACCGTGCAGGCCGTTGAGTTGAATGATATTGATGATAACCACGTTGGTATCGACCTTAACGGAGTAATCTCCATTGAATCAGCACCGGCTGCATATTTTGATGACAGAGAGGCAAAGAACATAAGTTTGAAGCTGGCAAGTGGTGAGCCGATTAGAGTGTGGATCGAATACAATGCTACAGAGATGATGCTTAATGTTACGTTGGCTCCTCTACAACGTTCAAAGCCGACTTTGCCTCTTCTCTCAAAAAAACTGAATCTTTCTGCCATTTTCTCTGAAGAACATTATGTCGGATTCTCTGCGGCCACCGGAACTATAGCGAGCACTCATTTTATTCTAGGCTGGAGCTACACCATGGACGGGAAAGCATCAGACTTTGATATCACGAAGCTTCCTTCTCTTCCAGACCCACCACCTCCATCGTCTCCGTCCCAAAATCCTCCGGTTTCATCAAAGAAGGATTCAAACAACACAAAGCTGATCATAATCTGCGCTGTATCAGCAACATTTGGAATCATGATCATGAGCTTCTTAGGATTTTGGATCTTCCGTAGAAAAGAAATCTTCACAAGAGGCGTCCAAAACTTCTCCCACCAGATGATTTCCAAGGCAACAGGAGGCTTCGACAGCTCTAAGCTTTTGGGAGAGAGACACTCTGGGAGTTTTTACAAAGGACAGCTTACTCCTACAGAGATTATCGCCGTAAAGAGAATTACTTGTACCACAAGGCAGCAAAAGACAACCCTAATAGCTGAGATAGACGTGATCTCCAGGTTAAGACAAAGGAACCTTGTTAATCTACTTGGGTACTGCACCAAAGGAAACGAGATCTACCTCGTTTACGAGTATGTAGCCAATGGAAGCTTAGACCGTTTCTTGTTCAGCACCGATCGACCGGTTCTCACATGGCCAGATCGCTTCTGTATCATAAAGGGGATTGCGTCAGCACTTCAATACCTACACGGAGAAGGTCAAAAACTTTTGGTTCACGGCAACGTCAAAGCTAGCAACGTACTCTTAGACGAAGAGCTGAACGCTCGACTAGGAGACTACGGTCAGGGAAGCAGACACAGCATCACAGGACATATGGCACCAGAACTAGTCGATTCAGGAAAGGTAACACGTGATACAGATGTGTTTGCGTTTGGAGTGTTGATTATGGAGATTGTTTGCGGAAGGAAAGCCATAGAACCAACGAAACCACCAGAAGAGATCAGTTTAGTGAACTGGGTGCTTCAAGGGTTCAAGAAAGGCGATCTGTTACAGAGATGCGATACTAGACTCAATAGAGAAGATTTGGTGGCTCTTCAAGTGTTGCTAATTCTGAAAACGGCACTTCTGTGCGCAAACCGATCTCCAGAATCAAGACCAATGATGAAGCAAGTGTGTCGGTATCTCGAAGGTACAGAACCTCTTCCCCATGACGACTACCTCTTCTATGGAGTTTAAGAGGAAATTGCAAACGACTCAAAAGGTGATCTCGAAACGCAGTTGTGAATAAGTGTTGTGTTTTGGTTGTGATGAATAAAAATTGGACCAAGACGAATAAGAATGATGTGAATCTATGAACTGTACTATACTGTAAGATATTGTTTTTGTGATTTACTATTAAAGATTGTAATTGCATACGTTACAGAGATCGCAAGTAGAAAACACAAAATGGTTAGAGCAACATTATCGGTAGAAACTCTAAGAGTTTCTTATTTTTTTTTTTATTATTATTTTTTTTTTGTCAAATGAAAAAAAAAAAAAACAAAAACACAACCAACCAATCAGAATATGCCACGTCATTAAAGACCACCAATTGGTCTTAAAACCCCAATAAGCAAGCATTAGAGTGCAAACAACAAAAAGATTTAGTTGCACAATTCAGGTATTAGAAAAGAGATTTTGTACTTCACCTGACCATGCACAAATGAGAAGATCCGCACTATAGCCACTTTCTTAACAATTCCTGTAGTTAACACTATACTCTCATTTAAAACAAATCCCAGAGGAACGACCATGTTTCAGTATAATTTAGCATTTCAGTTGATTCAATTAGTAGCAGAAACAACCGCAAAAGTTGAATGGATTTTGAGCATTCATCTATCAACACAAACACAATAATTTCCGGACAATCCACAATACCAAAGTTTCATATGAAAACTACTCGATGCAAGAAACTATTACCAGAAGATCAGCCATGAAGGTCTGCTTAAAGTCTGCACTCAAGAATAGCAGAGTAATTGTCACTTGTCCAATTTTGCTGCCACCAACAAACAGACAACATAAGAAAGTTTGAAACATGTAAGAAAAAGTACCACACAAAAGATCAAGCATGGCATTGTATCTTTAAAAGAAAGAAAGATGTTCAAATAAGTTGGATGAGGATTTAATGGCTGATGCCCTTCTTTGCTTTCAATGCTTCAAGTGCTTTGTTTCGCAACTCAATCTCAAGTCTCTTTGGATCTGACTCCCCATTTTTATTTTCAGAACGGGTCTCGACTTCGCCCTCTGAAGTGTCAGAATGCTCTCTATACTTATGTCTCTCCCTTCCACCACGACGTTCTTCCCTTTTACGACGTCTCTCCTCTCTCCTTCGTTTCTTCTCCTCCTTTCTCGCTTTCTTTTCTTCCTTCCTCCTTCTTTTCGCCTCCTTCCTATCTTCTAGGTCAGAATCAGAACTACCATTATCATCTGAGGATATCTCTTCCCTCAAAGACCTTTTATTCTTTCTTCTCTTTTTATCCATACTTCGATGTCTACTGCTTTCCTTGGAATCAGAGGAAAGGTTTGCATCCAGGTCGCTGTTATCCTCTTTCTCAACCTGGTCAGAGTCTTTCACTTTACTAGAAAGAGGCTGACCCTTTCCTTTTGAATTTTCTTCGCTGAGTGAGTCCTTGTGCGAAACTGGAGACATCTGTGAACCGTGGTATCTATGACCGGAATGCCTCTCTAACAACTTGTCACTGTTAAGAAAAAGGTTAAATAGACCAACGTTTAGCAGACCTTGAAATCAGTTGAACGAATATCACACGGAGAAAAGGAAAATAAACAAAATTCACCTCTTTCTCTCTTGCTCTTTACCATGTTCTACACGCCCCACTTCTTGCATCTTTTCTGGTGATTGTTTCCTCCTATCAGGATCAGGTGACTGCACTGAAGTTTCATTTAACAGCTTGGATTTGCGAAACCTTTCCTCTCTATAAGCAACACGAAAGCAAAACAGATGGTCAAGGATTTAACAACTGTTTAACAAACAATCAGCATGTAACTTATAACAGCTTATACCAATTTACGTTATAAGGTAGTTACGGATGTAAATGGTGATTTGAGTCATGACAAACATACCTATCTCGCTCTGCAGATGGGTGTCTAGGCGATCTTCTGTCCCTCTGGTGTTTTCTTCCAATGGGTGAAGGAGACCTACGGCGAACAGGAGGTGAGCCCGACCTAGACAAAGATTTACTCCAAGAAGGAGACCGTCTCCTACGTCTGTCATTAGGTGATCGTGAATTAGATGGAAATCTTCTACTTTGTCGGTTGACCGGGGGTGGTGATCTGTGCCGAATAGGAGAGTATGCCCTCTGATGCCGAGAGAAAGGGGAAGATCTACCTCGATCTCTAGCAGGTGACATAGATCCACCCTTCTTGACATGTGAAGGGGATTCTGCCTCATGGCTTCCTGCTGGTGACAGGGAGCCTTGCCCTTTGGCAGGTGACAGAGACCTGCGTCTTCGAACAGATGGAGACGATAACAATTTTTTCCTACCAGGAGGAGACAGTGAACTGGGTGATGGTGATTCCAGGTGAATGGCTAAAGGAGGTCCTCCAATCCTAATTGGCGAAGGTGATCCTGCACGCCTAGGGGGTGGTGAAGGCAACCTTTGCACAGTGGGTGGTGATGGCAATCTTGGCTCAGAAGGTGGGGAATGCAATCTTGCTCCAGTATGTGCCCTGCGCCTAGGCACCGGTGATGAAGACCTCCCTTGTGAGTCAGACCTCCGCTTAACCAGTGGAGACCGTGACCTGTGACGCCTATAGAGTGGAGATGGAGACCTGCGCCGCCTAGCTGGCGATAAAGGAGACCTACGCCGCCTAAATGGCAGTGGAGATTTGTGACGCCTAGCAGGCGGAGATGGTGACCTGCGCCGCCTAGCAGGTGGTGATGGTGACCTGCGTCGCCTAGCAGGAGAAGATGGTGACCTGCGCCACCTAAAGGGTGATGGGGAACGGCGACGCCTTGAAGGTGGTGGTGACTGACGGCGTCCCTCAGGCGTAGATAAATGGCGGCGTCTTACTGGTGATGGTGACCTGTGACTTCTAATAGGCGACCGCGACCTGCTTCCATAAGGAGAACGTATCCTACGTCGCCGAGGAGACAGAGACCTGGATCTACGTCTTAAATATGATGATCTCCGCGGTGAGATGGAGCCGTCTGATGATTGAGACAAGCTCCTAGATTTTCGTTCGCTGTTGTACAAGCAAAACCCACACTAGGGTCACCGATTAATAAATTTTATTGGATTAAGAAATATAATTGTAGAAAGTAACATACCCGGAATAACTTTTGGAACCTGAATTTGTTTTGCTGATTGACCCAGAGCGTGACCCCCTGCAAAGCAACCAATTACATATGTATATAAAGCACACGGTCTTAGAAAAAAAAAAAAACTAATTAAGAACTACCTAAGGGGTGAACGAGATGCATCTCTGCGACGTGGTGGTATCAGATCCCTGCATCAAAGAGGAACAATGTCAAATCCAACTAACAATAGACTCTTAGCCACAAACAGATCTTTGGACCACTAGCAAACCCAATGGACATGCAAAGCACAAGAGCATAACTAAATGCTACAAGGATAGAGATGTTTATACTCAAAGCCATGGATGTTTATACTCAGAAATTATGCAAACGAGTACTTAATAGAGATTATCCACATAAAATAGTAGGATGAACTTAATCAAGACTAAAAGGAAATTCTCAAATTTGATGTACACAACATGTTAAAGAACACATGAGCATATAACGATGACCAGAAATCAGAGGTTCTGT
This sequence comes from Lepidium africanum, assembly GCA_900406405.1. Taxonomy (NCBI): domain Eukaryota; kingdom Viridiplantae; phylum Streptophyta; class Magnoliopsida; order Brassicales; family Brassicaceae; genus Lepidium; species Lepidium africanum. The sequence goes on from OVAX01002337.1 coordinate 23,638, forward strand.
ATCTAATCTCAATAAATTACAGGATAGTAATGAAAACACAGGAATTAAGAGCACTTTACCTTCTCCTTTCTTTTACACCATCCTTCCCGTCAGCCCTTCTCCCATCCTCTGAACGATCTTTTGAAACTTTTCTCTCCATCCCATTTGTCACCTTGAGTTCACCACCGCTGTCCTACAGTAGTTTGAGGTAAAGCACATGAACCCTAATTATTGCAGAAGTATCTGAATAACATGAAAAGAACAGGCGAATGTTAAAACAAGAAGAACAACTGTAAAGACTGAATCTCTAGCATGAATAAGTTAGTCTTACTATTTTCCCCAATGCATCCTGCTCAAGGTTTTTCTTTTCTCCTTCTCTCCTCCTTCCAATTTCAGTTGCTAACCGATCTGCCTTTTGTATTGCTTCTTCCTGCCACAAACGAAAGATTATGAGACGACAATAGAGAGAAAAGTCATTCATGAACAATTTTAACTTCAAAATGACTTCCCACAATTACCTGTTTCTTCTTTGTTTCAGCTTCTCTGGCATCTAAGAACTGCTGTGGCACACCACTTGAATTATTCTGTGCGCTTAGAAGAAGAGTCCAGAGTTCTTTCATGAACTTGCCAGTATTTTTCTCCATGAATCCTGTTAGCGATATTTGAATCTCCTTACCGTTCACTACCTACATAAGGAACACCGTCCAATTGGATATTAGTCCAACAATAGTTTTATCGCTACCAAAAAACCTTACTTGGATCCATGGCATGCTTTAATACCATATCACCCTTTATCTCAAGTAACTTCAACCAGCAAGACTGCTGATCCTTGCAGTAAATCTATGAAAACGATTTACAGCATGACTAAAGTACAGGAAAAGCGAAGCTCAGTTAACAGCTACCTTCCCATCAAGAAGACCGTAGATAAAATTGATCAGGACTTCATCTTCAAAACCAAGAAGCTCAGTAACTCTAGTTGCAATCCAAGGTTTCATAACATCCATCTTCACTTTGGTCATATCCACCTAACACCAAGCCAAGCAGAAAATGTCAATTGCCACAAGTGAGAAAACGATGAACCATAAAGCCCTCCCCAAACTAAATTTCATGGGAAATATGTATTGATTAAATAATAATTCAAACTCAGCTACGAGTTTCTCAAATAGATGACCACTTTGACACAGAATTCACAAATTCGTAGAACTGGAAGAGGACATAAAGATATTTGGGTGCATAATTTCTTTCAACTGAGCCTGGAAAGGGATATAAACTGACCAGATTCTCCAACTCTGGAGCGAATTTCTGGCTTTTCATCAATTTGGCTTGCTTGTTAGAAAACCGAGTATCCTGCTCGGCGGAAGTACCCTGAAAACTCAAAACCAAGATGAATCAGAGCGAAATCAAAACCAAGCGATGGAGAATTGAACCATGGGATCAAACAAACGCGAAATCGGAATTGAATCAATCTGGATCTAAAAGTTGATACTTCAATCACCGAATTGAAGAAAAAAGGATTGAAAACAAACCCGGAAGAACCCGCCGGACATCTTTTAGGGTTTGTAGAAGCACTCGCTCTCTTAACTTAGGTGTCGATTAAGAGAAATATCGAAGGTTGAGGGAGAGATTTTTGCTTCTGAGTATCCGCTGACGTTAAAAGCAGGCTTCCACAAGATTTTGAAGAGTTTTTACGAGCCCTAGCTATGAGTCTTGCAGAACATTTTTTTCCATTGTTACCCTTATAATTTTAATAAAATCACGTTGTTGCCATTTTTAGGAACATTTTCCATGTCAAAGGTTTTTTATCTCAAAAATCCTGCAAAACGCCTTTTCTTTTAGCAACAAAACGACCAAAGAGGGGTTTGCGTCAAGGAGACTCACTAGCCCCTTTTCTGTTTATTTTGTGTGCGGAGGCACTAATACATATAATGAAGAAGGCGAAGCTGGAAAAGCGTATCACTGGTATGAGCATCACGAAGCATAGTACAGTGATACATCAACTTTTGTCTGTCGATGACAGCATCTTCATGTGTAAGACCACTCTTAAAGAAAGTTCGGAAATCCTGAGATGCCTTCAACTTTACGGAACCACCTCGGGTCAGGAGATAAATTTTCACAAGTCACCCATTACGTTTGGGGAAAAGATAGACCCAATTAGGGGATTACGATTGAAGGAGGGGCATGGAAGTATCTTGGGCTGCCGGAAAGCTTGAGTGGGTCTAAACGTAAAGTTCTTCAATTTATTACGGAAAAGCTTCAAATAGACTGTCCGGCTGGTATGAAAAGACTCTATCTTTATGGGGAAAAGAGATACTCGTTAAGTCAGTGGCTGCAGCACTTCTGGTATATGCTATGTCGTGTTTCAAACTTACAAAACACCAATGTAAGAAAATTACAAGCGCAATTACAAGATTTTGGTGGAGTTGTAAGGAGGATAAAAAGAAGATGTATTGGGTGTCTTGGGAAAAGATGAGTAAATCAAAGCAAGAAGGAGGCCTTGGGTTTAAGAACCTCGTTGATTTCAACCAAGCGCTGCTTGCGAAACAATCGTGGAGGCTAATTTATGAACCACACATTCTCTTGAGTAGATTATATAAGGCAAGATACTTTCCAAATCATGACTTCTTAGATGCTCCGCTTTGCAATTGGCCATCATATGCATGGAGAAGTGTTGTATTTGGCAGAAAACTCCTCTCTAAAGGTCTACTCAAGTCCCTTGGTAATGGAAAGAACACACAGATTTGGAAGGATAATTGAATAATGGATACTCAACCAAGACCACCGGAACGGAGGAGTATGGAGTTTTGTCAGCTACAACAAGTTTCAGATCTAATTCGTGAGAATGGATAGTGGAACTTGGAGCTGTTAATTGAGATCTTCGTTAATGAAGATATTAGTAGGATCTTACAAACAGAAACATGTCCAGAATTGAATGACGAGTGGCTGTGGCCTTTTACGAAAGAAGGTATTTACACCGTAAAGAGTGGAACTCAATTTGCAGCTTCTTTAAAGCGCTTGAATGTACTGGTTTCAGCTGCCGTCTCTAGAGTGAATAAATTGAAATCTTGTGTGTGGAGACTGAAGACATTGCCAAAGATAAAGTTCTTTTTGTGGATAACATTATCACAAGCTCTAGCGGTTAAAGATTGCTTACAACAACATGGTATAAACGTTGATCCAGCATGTTCAGTATGTGGTGATGTACAAGAATCCATTTTTCACGTCTTTGTAGAGTGTTCTCTGGCCAGACAAGTATGGATCTCCTTACAGAATCAGATAAGATTACCCGTGACTATGAGGTTAGTTGGGATTTTGTTGAACAGATGCTAACACTGACTGAAGCAAACACGAGTCAAGGAGGCATTTGTAAATCTTTACCGTGGATCGTATGACATCTGTGGAAGCAAAGAAACGCCAAACTTTATGCTAATAAACCACAAATGCAGAGATTCTTATTGCACAAGCCATATCTAAAGTAGAGGAATGGTTTAAGTTGGAATCAAAACACGTATAGGTCTCTCTCCCAAGAGGAAGATTAGCCTCAACAAAGACCCTTTGGTAGAAACCAAAAGAAAGATATCTAAAAGCCAATATTGGTGTCTCGTGGCAGCGAGCTGATAGGCTTATTGGTGTATCATGGATCCTTAGAGATCATCGAGGACTTGTCAAGTATCATGCCCGTGATGCAATTCTCCCTACCAAAAGCAGAGTTGATGTTGAATGGGAATGCTTACTCTGGACAATCAAGAGCCTAATAGACTTGAACTGTACTCAGGTTGAGGTTAGTGTCGTTAATGGGTCGATCTCTCGAGCGATAAAAGACCCTCTTGTTTGGCCACACTACCACAAGTATCTGAACCTATGGAAGGAAATAGCTTCAAGGTTTACATCTATCAAGGTTGATGTCACAACCAGAAAAGCTAATAAGGCTGCGTATAGCATTGCACTGAGTGTGACCAGAGACATTCGACTACACTCGTATCTTGCCTATAGACCTCCATCATGGCTGTCACATTTACTAGCCCTAGATCGTCAATCACTTAACAACTCTTAGATTGTTAGTTTTGGCATCAGTAGGGCCCTTCCCTGTTTTAGAGCCTTTGCCACCACTTTTGTGTTTTAATAAAATTTCAAACGATTAAAAAAAAAACAACCCATTTTTTTAAAATCTCATCTCAAGGTATAAGTGCCAGAATATTAAATGTCAACAACTCAAGTGAAAGACCAATAAATGGGATCAACAACAATCAAAGAGAGAAGAAAGGGATAGAGCTAAGATTCTTCAGAAGAGAAATGTCTGAGAGCCAAACCGAGAAACTTCTTGCAATATAAGTAGTGTTGATGATCCACATTGGATGCACTTGAAGCGATAAGGTGAGCACCACGATTTGTTGATCGACCTTCGTATTGAAGGTTCTAGCTGTTTAATTGGGAAAAGGCTGGAGACAACGAGACTGTGAATACTTTCAGAGTTATGTACTTGTTTAGAGAACTAACTGCTCTAACATGCTCATTACACTCCATAGCTAAGGTAACTTTTTTAACATGGTGGCTATACATACTTTCAAGAGTCCATAACCAAACTTCTAGGTGAGCTTGTAGACCTGATGGTATAGCTGCAAAAGATCTCCTACTATGTAGTAAAACTTTACCTTTATCATTTTGGAGGACCCATGAATCACCTGCTATCTCATTTTTCTTGTTCTAGTGAACTCTGATACAAGATTTTTATGTCAAGTTATCAAATCCTTATAGTATATAAGGTTGTCGAACCAAAGTGTGTTGCTAACATTTAGGGTATGGATAGCTATCTAGTTCAAGCCAATTCAGTCAAAACAGTGATGGAAGTGATTCTGTCACAATCAACTTAAAATGCAGAAACTAAGCAAGCAAGAAAAACAGGCATGGCATGCAACTGTCTAGCAGAAAACAGGCATGGCTAAAACACATCTAACTTGCAAATAGAAACTAAGCAGAAATGCAAAAACAGGATGAGTAAACTAAGCAAGGTGAATGGCGAGTGCAAACTATATGAGAAAGATGGGCTTGTGAGGAGAGTGAAGTCAAAGAACTAAATTGAAATCTGGGTTGTGATTTTATCTAACAACCTAAACAGGCAAGCAACAAATCAGAATACTAAGATAAGCAAGCCACTCCCGTGGTCATGAAATCTCAGTTCAGCCACAACCTAACCCAATCCCTTGGTGATCACATGCCCAAACTGGCACTAACGCGCCTATCCTACATACCTAACTGATGCTCTGAACATCCAATCCCTTGGGCCATAATGCCTCAATCCTAAACTGAACCTAAGCCAAGCATATCATCGAACACCTTCCGAGTGAGATAGCCTACGAATCAAATTCTGAGTGATCAAGTCAAAATAGGCATGAAGAACATTCAGTCTAGCGCAACTTATAGCAATACTCAAGCATAAACATCACAAACCCAGAAATCAACCCAGATCTACTTCATCTCCTCACAAAACCCTAAATAGACTACTCACTATCCATGGATAGATGCGCAGCCTCTATCTTGAAAACAGAAAGCATAATGAAATATAGAATATAAAGCTTGAAACGCAATCTAACCAACCTAAAACGAGATTCAAGCTGAAACTATGAACTTTACTAAGAACAACAAGAACAAAATCAGAAAGAGACAGAAACTAGGTAAAAACTTTGATACTGCGTTTTTCGCTTAAAAGGGTATATATAGAGCCCAACATACGGAAGCCCTAATTCAAGTCAACAAAAAGTAAAGTCGGTCAAAATAAATGAAGTCGGTCCATTTCGCTTCAAGGGTGATTGGCGAATACAGGGGTCGAGTTCAGATGGTCCAGCTTCAGTTTGAGATGAAAATCTTAGTTTTGAGGGTCACCAGGCGAGTTAGTACAGGCTAGCTCAGTTTCAGCTTCAGCAAATGCTCCAAGTGGTCTACACTCGCCTATGTATGATGAGTACAACTGGCTAGCTCCCCAAAAATGTGGTTTCTAGCTAAGTATGGAGGTTGAACTCACCACTGCCAGGCGAGTTGTGTTGACGAGTTGAGGGGTACTTGGCTTGCACAATCTTTAGTTCTTGAGGTTTTGGCTCCAGCTCTTCAGTTTCATGCCTAACTTGCAGTCTTCAGGCTTGTTCTGCTCCAAAACACTCCAAAATGTTCCATTGTTCATGAGATGCTCAAAATGCTATGCAAATGCAAGAATGATCCTAATGGGACTCTAAAATGCATAGTATGGAACGTGAATGAATGCAAACATGTGCAAACTATGAAGCTAAAATGGGTAAAATACATGAATATCAAACTCTGACATTACATTTAAACAAACAAGGAGCTNTAACTCGCCTGTCAAGCACCTCAACAGGTTGAAACTGTAAACCACAAGTGAACCAATGTTCCATTATGACCCTCATTATATACTTGTCTATAAATTTAGCATCCAGTCCTCAAATCACTAATGCTTAAGCTGGTCTCTAAGAGTGCAAACTTGAATCCTTATTTCTAGAGGTGAATGCCTTAAAAGGGACTATAGATCAATAAACATATGCTTCAACTTCCTGAACTTGGTATGGCATAGATTCAATTAAGCACACTTGTGAGTTCCTTTATTTTGTTGAGTTTAAGCACAAACTCATGGTCTTCGAATCCGCAGCTTATTCAATGGTCTGCTTCACGTCCCTTTTGAGGATCCACACCAATGAATAGCTGCTTCATTAACTACTCTCCGCGGTTTCAATGAGCACAAGAAGGTATGGGTTTACGCACAATCCCCGCTCACCTTAAGCATCATCGAATGAGTTGCAGTTGGAAGAGCTTTCATTTTCAATTATTTTGTCATACCAAACTCAAGCAAGGAAAATGTTCAATGCATCTACAGGCCCTAACTCGGCGAGCTTAAGTTCAAGTTAGAAGGAAATCAAGCTTGACCCTTTCAAGACACAAATACAAGCATAGTTTTCCAAGGCAAATGATCCACCTATAAGCTTTCTACAGAAAGAAATCACCAAACTACTAAGTTCGCTATGGATACTAGCCAACAACCTAGCAAGAATGCCTAACTTCAGCAAGTTG
>OVAX01002338.1:0-30667 GCA_900406405.1 Lepidium africanum
TTGCTAAATTTCCTTTACTTTGCTTCGTTTGTTAGTTTGGCTAGGAGTAATTTGCATTTGTCTGCTATTTTCTTGCTTGTTTGATCCCTTATTACCATCCTCACTCTAGATTAGCATAGAATCTTGCATCTCTATTGTGTAGCCTCTTACTCCTTTGGGTTCGATCCTTAAGTGCTTACAATGGCATGATTGTGCAAGCATTTGTCGGTTATAAATTTAATTGATTGCGTTCTTGAGTATGCAAATGCTTACGCCCCACATCAGCGGGTTGAGAGGCTGGTCAAGAGCAAGAGTAATCATGTGTCAACGGGTAGTGGTCTCGGACAGGGTTGGTCGAGAAAGCGTGGTTCGCGGTCGAGACGTCATGGCACATCGGGTCGAGGATGAGCTTCATGGTCACTGCATCGTGCGGCTTCAGTCAAGACTTTGGGTCATGGTCAAGGACTTGTGTTGATGTTGTTGACGCTTACATCTGTAAGGCTTCTGCTCCATCCGCTAGGTAAGCATCGGGCGTAGCCTTGGGACGTAGGGGTCGAGGCCATCTCCCGCGGTCGAGGCAAGTCTTCCTGCAGTCGAGGTTCTTACTTCTCGTGGTCGAGACTTTTTGTCGAGGCTCTCAGGTGCTGGTCGCAACCGCGCCTCGTGTATCTGGTCGCGGCAGGCATGTAGTTTTGTTTACGGGCCGCAGCCTTGAATGGCTGGCCGCGGCCGGCCTTCACTGCTTTTTGTCCATTTTGAGCTTTTGATCGGAGCCTTCTCCTCCTTAACAGTCAATCCAAATCTTATGCATCCAAATCCATCCTTTAAGCTCCAATCTTTAAAGTGTCAAGCTTCCAATCACCTAAAAAGACCGAAAAACAAGAAAATATGCAAATGTAAAGCCTAAGGACTCTAATGCATGAAAATGACTTTAAATGAACCTAAAATGAAATAATATGCAACTAAAGGCAATTACATCATTGTTCCCATGTAAACATATATGAATCTAAGACTCAATCTTAAAATGATATGAAAATGCAAACTATATGCTTCTTTTTGTGCTTTTTCAAAAAAACAATTATATGCAAAAATGAAAAATGACTCAAGAAATGTAAAACAACAAAACTAAAAACAACTTCGGCACTAGGTTCCCTCCCCCAGACTTACTTCTCACCGTCTCGGTGAGAAAGTAGGCACAAAGAAAATATACCTCAACAACAAACACAAAAATGCAAAATAAAAACTATGTACAAAAGAAGTGATTGGTACCTTGTTTAACGATTAAGTTTCCCAAATGTTGTGTCGACATAAAGGTCTTTGGAGGTTTCATCCCAATCCGCATCGATTTGTTGAGGATGTTCCACTTGTTTTTGAACCGCTTCTTGTTGCTCCTTAACCCCATCTTCTCGTTGTCTACCCGATTCCTCTTCATCCGAGACATAACCATGAAGAGTCTTGATCTTTCTCTTGAGCCATCCAAGTCTCCTAATTATCTTGTATTTATTTTTGATGATGGTTAATAATGCTTAATCCTTTTGTGTCCTTGGTGCAAAATCTATTGGAGGAATTTCCCATCCAAGCATGTCCAAAACATTCTCCGGTGCATTTGATGATGAAGCTCCATCGGATTCCTCCCTATCTCCATACTCGAACACAATATTATCCAATGAGTCCAAGGAAGTCTTCTCGGGACATGGCAATACTACAGTCTTAAACTCCCTCTTCCTATTCATAAAAGAAAATTGCCTCAATCCATCATTCCACCCCAAAACCTTGTTCCTTATAAAATAGTTCCCATCCATTGGACCGTTTGCCACATCCGCATCATAATTGGTATAAGGGACTCCCATGTACTCCCAAAGAGGTGCAATTATACCCACCATCTTACAAACCCAGTCGCTAGCATCATTTATCCGAACCTTAATCATGAATTGACCAAAAATGCAATCGAGATTCACATCATCTTGTGGGGGTTGATCGAATATTGGCTTGCCATTCTTCACAATATTTGGATACAACCCCTTGTACAACAAAAAGACCTCGGTCATCTTGATGGTTCCAGTTTTGTTTCTAGAGCAAAAGGTGTTTTCTAAGAACTTTGCAATTACCCGGATTGCCGGATATCAAATCCGACGATTCTTAGGGGACCCACTTAGTCTCCCGGATGCTATCAAATTCCAAAATGTATCCGCTACATCAAATAGAAGAAAAGTCGAAGAGCTTCCATAGGGAAAACCGTAAGCTTCACACAAACCCGTCATTGAGATACTATGCCTTTCTCCATACATCTTGAAGTGCAATGTTGCTTCATCCGGGATTGGATTCTCTCGGTCCTTGTAAATCGATTTCACCGTCCCAAAGAACTCACAAGCCTGTTCGAGATAAACCAAGTACTTCAATGTAGCAAACTTCTCCAACCTAATGTTCTTGAGCAAAGCAAAGACATCATCATTGATTCCCATAGCCTCAAGAGTCTTAGTCTAGCGGTAATGAGTTGGCTTATGGAAAATCGTAAGTTGATGAATGTAGTCCTCTTCCTCAGCCTTAGTGAAGGCAACATTCCCCCTAGGCGGTAGAGGCAAGTCTCCAAACAAAGTTTCTTGACTACTCGAAGGTCTAGTCTCCCCCTTATCACTTTGCTTTTTTGCTACACCGCTCTCTTTTCCCCTTGGGCGCTTAACATTCTTCTTAGGTGCCTCATCAACCATTTGTCGCTTTCCTTTCAATGCTTTGGAAACCTTGTTAGCATGATCATTGTTGTTTGGTGCTATTTCCTACAAAAAAATCCACATCCCAATTTGGTTCAAAGAAATGACATGGGAAATTGCATAATTAAAGCCAAAATCAATCAAAGTTCAATCAATTATGGTTGTGGGAAATCAATTAAGCAATTACTCAATCACAATTAAGCACTAGATAAAGCAAGACAAAGTATTTGGCAAGAAAAATCAAAGAATTGAACAAGTCAACAAAATTCAAAATTATGTTCTTGGTCAACAAAAGTCAACTAACATTCAATCGAACAAATTTAAAAATTCAGCAAGATTGGTGATGAATTTCACAATGTAGTACAATGAATTCTTGCTAATTAAACCAAAAGGAAGAGATAAAACCAATTTCACCAATTTCCCCCAAAAATAATTTTTATATTCAAGAACACATTCAAATTCTCAATAACCTAAAGTATAAATTCCTCTAATTAGCCTTAATCTTTGAGAATTTAAGCTTAAATCAAGCTATCCAAGCAATGTCTAACCATTTCTAAGCTAAACAAACCATACATCAACACATTTCACAATTAATTTCAAAACTTGAAATTTGAGCAAAAATGGAGAAATGAGTAGAGATTTGACATACCTTGTGGTTGCTTAACAAAAGAAGTAAGGAAACTTGATGGAAATGAAGCAATGATTTGAAAAAGATTACAAAAAGCTCTTGAAATTTGAAAATTTGAAATCGAAAATCTTTGGGTTATTGAGAGAAAATGAGTTATGGTTTTGCATGAAGAATGTTTGAAATGAGATGTCAAGAAAACCATAATTCAATTAAAAAATAATAATTTTGAAAAACTTTTTGTTTTTGTTGTATGCTTACCGTCGGGTAAGGCCTTGAGTGGCCTTGCCTGATTTTTAACTCGTGGGCAAATTGGTTAAGCATTAGACAAGCCCTCGGTTTGCATTGGTCGAGGTGGTCCCGCAAAGGTTCACTCTCGGTTGAGGCATCATGTTGTTACGGTCGACTTTTAGCGTCGTCGCATTCCCGCGGCTTAAGCATCGGGCGAAGCCTCGACCTGCGTTGGTCGACACTTATCTCCCTTACATATCTACAGCTTCCTCATAGGTGAGACTGCAGCCTGCGTTGGTCGAGAAAGCATGGCTCATGGTCGAGGCTCTCGACCGTTTTGGTCAAGACTTCTGTCCGGTTCGCGCTCTCGGGAATACTTCTTGGCCGAGACTCTTCTCCATAAATTCACTTCTTCTTTTAAACATCTTCAGTCCTTCTGATCATTTCACTCGTCTTCTTGCCACCTACATCAAAATCAAACACAAGGAAAATCTAAGACACCACAAAGACTCACAAGATAAACTCAAACCACATTCAAAACAAGTTTCTAAAGCGAAATTATGCAATATATACAAAGGATATCATGGGATTACCTCCCAAGTGCGCTTGTTTAACGTCTCAAGCTCGACGATGTTCCCTTCGTTTTTAGGCAGTTAAAGGAACTGAGAGTAGATTATTCTCCACTAACGCGTCCTTGAAGCTTGTTGCTACTCCTTTATCAAACCCATCTTTAAACACATCCATAAACCTTGGAGCTTCAACTCCAAACTCTCCATAGTCAATCATACCACAAAAGATATCAAATCTTGGCTTAGTGGGATAAGCAACTTGCTTGTTGACCCTCTCAAGCACAACCACATTGTTAACAAAATCGATATTCGCACCAATTGTATTCAAGAATGGCCTTCCCAAAATAAAAAGAATCTTACACTTATTCTCTATTCTCACAACCGTGAAATCCGTTGGAATCGTGCAATTTCCGATCTTTAATGGATAGTCAACTAGCTTCCCCACTGGATGCTTAGTAGAAGAGTCTCCAAAAGAGATTAGAGTCTCATACTCAGTCATGGCATCCACTCCTAGCTTTTCCATGATGTCTAAAGACTAAACATTGATGCTAGCTCCCGAGTCACATAAAGCAAGGAATTACAAAGTTCCCCTGTCTTCTTCTTTAAGCAACACCTTCTTCCAGTGGACTAGGGTCAAATTCCCCTCCATTATCCAATAAATCCTCAACCTTTACTCGGTTTGCTAAAATATCCTTGATGAATTGAACTTGAGCCATAATTGAGTGTAGATTCTCAAAATTAAGCAAAGGAACTCCAATCATGCTCATGTTCCCTTTGAACTTGGAAAACACACTCTTTTGAACTTTAGTCAAAAATCACCCCAGAAATGGAAGTGGCAGTATATAAAGAGGAGGCTCTTTGGTTTTAACCGTCTTCTCGACTCCTTTTTCACCAATTTCCTTATCGACAGTGGCTTTATAATTCAAAACTCTTAGCTCTACAACCAGATTCCTCTCAACATTTATTTCAAGTAAGAATAAATGTCACTAAGCTTTTTCAATGACTTGTTGTAATGCAAATCCACTTTACTCTCTATGTTGTCTAACCTATCAATAGTTTATTGTTGTCCTTTTTATTGACCCTCAACTATTTGCTTTAACATGACATTCATGTTAACTTCTTCACTAACTTGGGGTCTAGGATAATTGTCACTCCTCGGTGGTCCGTAAGGTCTCAGATTTGTAGAATTTGGTGGTTGAGATCCACCTTGTTGTCGCCATTGATTGTTTTGGCCTTGAGATTGGTTTCCATAAGGCCTCAGTTAAAATGGAGGGAACAAATTGGCGTTTGGTTGTCTTGGTGGATACCTTTGGTTTTGAGGATTCTCCACATTGTTACTCCTATAAGACAAGTTGTTGTTGTTCTAATGGTTTTGGTTGTAGGGTCGGTTGTTGTAGCTATTCCCTTGATAGTTGTTTTCATTCCCTAAATAGCTACATTCTTCTTGAAGTACTTCACTCCCCTCATAAATCATCTCTTGTCCAACTTGCTGTCCATTTCCAACTTCACCAATGTAGTTAACCAACTTTTGATTCACTAAGAAGATTTTGCTCAATTTGTCGATCTTGTCATTGAGCTCTTTGTACCTTTGATCGCTTGAATCCGAATCCCTAACTGTCTTATCATACTCCCACCATAGCATGCCTCACTTTGAACCAAGTTCTCATTTAGCTGCTCTCATTCAGTCGCGGTCAAGCTTGGGAAGTTACCGTAGCTTGCGGTATCAAGTGCTCTCCAATAATCCTCTAAAGTTCCGCGGTAGAAAATCCTAAGCAAATTCTCTTTTGGAATCCCATAATGTGGACAACACAGAATGTACTCCTTTAGTCTTTCCCAAGCCTCATAAAGGTTCTCATTACTACTTTGCTTGAAGCTTGATGTGTCATTTCTACGCTTAGCAATTTTTTGCTTCGGATAAAACTTGGTGATAAATTCCTTCTTCACCATACCCACGTTGAAACCAACTCGGAAGGAATGTTCCTTTCCCATTGATAAGCTTTGTTACCAAGAAAAAATGGGAAGAGTATCATCTTGATAGCATCCTCATGATGTCCATTCATCTTCACCTACTACATAACCTTTCAAACCTATCCAAATGATCTAATGGGTCTTCAAGTGGTAACTCGTTGTATCTTTGGTTTTGGGCCATGTTTATCAAGCTCGACTTAACCGCAAAGTTGTTAGCTGCTATTGTTGGAGTAGGAATTCCATAACAAACTTTCCCGAAGATTCATTTCATCAAAGCTCCAATTGGCCTAGCATTAACCGAAGGTGTCTCAAAACCGAGAGGCCTATTTTGCACTCCAACTCCATTCATATCTTCATGTAGAGGTACCCGTTCAACCGGAGGAACTCTCAAAAACTCAATTCCCAATCTATGGAGATGATCCTCTCTTTCCTTTACCTGTCTCTCGTTTGCTAACCTTCTAGTCGATCTCTCAAGTGCTAATATATCCGGATTGTCAAGAATAGGTCCTTGAGAGCTCCGAAATTGCATACACCTACAAGAAAGACAACAAAGGAAAACAACAAAAGACAAATTCAAATAACAAAAGTAATTGAACTCTAGTCTCAACTAGAACCTAAAACATATTGAAAAATGCTAAAACTCCCCGGCAACGGTGCCAAATTGATGCTGCGTTTTGTAGTGGTGGCAAACATGCAATTAAATCAACAAATACACAACAAACTATGTAGTTGCATCTACTTGAGGTTCTAATCCCACAAGGAGTTTAAGGTCACACAATAGGGATGCAACCTCAATGTTAATCCAGAGTGATCAAAGATGAGAATGATTCAAATTAAACTAAAACAAGAAACAAACAAAAACAAGAAACAAATTAATGCATCTAATTTTAGCCATACCAACAACCAAATTCCAACATGATCAAAATGAAAGTAATGCAACAAAATTAAACTAGCAAATGACAATATGAGAAAGGAGAATGCTCTAGGCAATGACAATCAGTCTAGGGACAGGGAAAATGAATGAAATGATGCAACAAGGAATCCATTAAGCACCACCTAGGCCATGGAACACAACAAAGACAGCAAGACTAGCCCCATTCTCATGGCACTAATTACTATTCAAGAGAAATGACCCAACTAAACTCTCATTTGTTAGATCAAGACTCCCAAATGCTTTACAAACAAGTCCACCATGACCAATAATTCCTATAACATCATCTCTCGAAGGCTTTGGAGAAAGATCCCTAAAATAAGCTCTCAGGAATTTCATCGAACACCTATTGAGCGATGATTTTCCTAGCAACATAACTCAAGTGATCAAGATGAGTTAAGCATTACACACAACTAGATAGGAGGATGTAACAATCCTAAGCATCGATCAATCATCACTAAGCCCTAGATCTAGTCACAACCTAAACCATTCTAAGAGACTACTCACTCATGAAGCAACAAAGTAAGAAAAGCAATGCATAATGAAAAAGACTAGAGAAATAAACAATATGTTCTTAATAAGATAAAGAATTGACCCAAGAAAATGGATCATCAAATGGATCCCAATGTATGTTCTCAAATTTTCCTCAAAGATGTTCTTATGAAAAATAAGAGAAAAACTTAGATAGATCTAAAAACTTGGGAAAATTAAAGGCATAATGTGTTTGTGTATCCATCCATGTATTTATACCCCTTGGGATTAGGGTTTTAAGCAACTTTTACTCAACCAAAGTAAACCTGAACAAACTGGTTTAAACCAAAAATTAAATCCAAATGTCAAGTGTTCACGTGGTCTTGGGCCATGCGGGTCGAGAGGCTGGTCAAGAGCAAGAGTAATCATGTGTCCGTGGGTAGTGGTCTCGTAAAGGTTTGGTCGAGAAAGCGTGGTTTGCAGTCGAAACGTCGTGGCACATCGGGTCGAGGACGGGCTTCGCGGTCGCGGCATTGTGCAGCTTTGGTCGAGACTTCTGGTCGCGGTCGAGGAATTTTGTTGTTGCGGTTGACGCTTACGTCCGTAAGGCTTCTCTTCCATCTGCAAGGTAAACGTCGGACGTGGCCTCGAGATGTAGGCGTCAAGGCCATCTCCCGGAGTCGAGGCGAGTCTTCCAAAGGTTAAGGCGAGTCTTCCCAAGGTTAAGGCGAGTTTTCCCGCGGTCGAGGCTTGGCTTCCCGCGGTAGAGGTGCTTAGTTCCACGGTCTAGGCTTTGTGTTAAGGCTCTCGAGTGCTGGTCGCGGCCGCGCCTCGTGTGTCTGGCCGCGATCAGCCTATAGTTTTATCTTCAGGCCGCGGCCTTGAATGGCTGGCCGCGGCCTTGAATGGCTAGCTGCCGCCGGCCTTCACTCCTTTCACTCCATTTTGAGCTTTTGATCCGAGCCTTCTCCTCCACAAGCATCAATCTAAACCTTATGCATCCAAATCCATCATTTAAGCTCCAATCTCCATAGTCTTAAGCTTCCAATCACCTAAAAAGTCCGGAAAACAAGAAATATGCAAATGCAAAGCCTAAGGACTCTAATGCATAAAAATGACCCTAAGTGAACCTAAAATGACATGATTAAGAACTAAATGACTAAAAATGATGCTAAAATGCAATGAAAACAAAGCTAAATATAACACACATCAAGCGTCCGAGAAGCCCGTCCGATGCCTCATTCTCGACCGCATGTCCAACGCATGTCCAGAATTAAGCACTTGACTATTTGAATATTTGACACTTGATTTTTATTGGCTCATTTTTCATGGGCTTTAACCTTTATTTTAGCACTATAAATATATAATGGCAAAAATTATGCCACTAAGCCTTTGATACATTTTCTAGATCTAAGTTTTTGCTTTGTCCTTGTGTGTTTGAGAGGAAACTTGGAGACCTTGTAGATCATTCATTTTGGGTCATTCATTTAATCAATATGAAGAATCTCTTTGTTTAATCTCGTCTCTTCAATCATGTTTATTTCTATTGCTTTTGCTTTTGCTTCCATAATGATTAGTGAGTAGTTGCTTAGGATGATTTAGCTTGTGGCTATATCTAGGGCTTAGTAATAATTGATTGATGCTTATGATTGTTAGATTCTCCTATCTAGGTAGTCTTAATGCTAGATTCATCTTGATCACTTGAATTTAGATGTTAGGAAAATCATCGTCCGAGAGGTGTTCGATGAAATTCCCGGAAGCCTATTTTAGGGTTCTTTCTCCATAGCCTTCAAAAGATGATGTTATGGGATTGAATGGTCATAGTGGACTTGTGTTTAAAGTATTTTAGGGTTTTGATGTAACAAATGAGAGTTTAGTTGGGTCATTTCCCTAAAATAGTGATTAGTGCCATGAGAGTGGGCTAGTTTTGCTTGTTTATTCTGCTTCATGCCCTAGGTTAATCATTGATTTCCTTGTTGCATCATTTCATCCTACTGACCTGTCCTTAGATTGATTGTCATTTTCTAAGTCATTCACTTGTTTGAATTTGATCTTTGCTTGCTATTTTCATTCGCCTTGCTTTAGTTTATTCTTGTTTGCTTTGATTGTTGGTTTGGCTATGATTATTTCCATTTGCTTTGTTTTCTTTAGTTTATTTTGCATTTTGTTCTTGATCGCATTCACCCTCACTTTGATTTGCTCTAGCTTATCATTGAGTCTTCACATTCCTATTGTTGCCATTCTCATACTCCTTGTGGATTTGAACCTCAAGTGTATACATAGTATGTTGTGCATTTGTTGATTTAATCGTTGTTTGCTTTCAAAATATAGCACTCATCACAAGCAAAAGGCAAATCCGGGAGAGTTGATATATACTTTTTATTAGTGTGGTTTTCATC
Organism: Lepidium africanum; assembly: GCA_900406405.1. Lineage (NCBI taxonomy): Eukaryota > Viridiplantae > Streptophyta > Magnoliopsida > Brassicales > Brassicaceae > Lepidium > Lepidium africanum. The sequence goes on from OVAX01002338.1 coordinate 9,882, forward strand.
ATGATTTTGAATCATTCTCATTAATATAAATTGCATCTAGATTCATTTTACATCACATTGTGTATAATTCTTGCATTAGAGTCCTTAGATCATGCATTTGCATATTTGGTTCATTTTGAATCATTTTTAGGTGATTAGGAGCATAACTTGAAAGATTGGAGCTCATGGGATGAAAAATTTAAGCTTTGGGATTAAAATAAATCAAGAACAATGGTGAAAGGGGACTTATAACCTTGTATCGACTTTACGACCGACCGGTCAAGATCGACGATCAGATCGCATAGCATGTGGACAAGGGATCATCGACCGTATGGTCGAGAAGCCGCGACCCAATAGAGAAAAAGATATGGAATGCGCATGGGAAAGCTGCGGATCGTGCGGCCTTTACCATGAGGTCGACCACTGGAGGTTGACGCACCAATTCCTAAAGGAGATCGCAGGCGTTTCGACCATCGACCATTTGGTCAAGAGACACGACCCGATCTGGATGCCAACGAGACAACATGTGGACTTTTGTGATCCTCGACCACTTGCCCGATTTGGAGGGTTCGATGCCAAGTCGTTGCCTATAGGTAAAGCTGGAATATGCACCATCAACCTATTACCCGATGAGAAGACCTCGATGAAGCCCAAACCCGCACAAAACATTCGCGAACTTCACCTTTGGTCGCACGACCGACCACCAGGGGTCGATGGAGCATCACGACACGAATTATTTGCATGGACGACACTTACTCGACCTCTTGGTCGATCAAGACAATCTCGACCACACGGACCACAAGTTCAAACTTTGTCCAAGTTTTGCGATCCGGTTTGCCCGCATCGACAGGGTTTGTCCCGGGTCGACCAGGTTACCTTTTTAATTGCTTTTAACCCTAATCTTAGGGTTATAAATATGTGGAAACAAAGCATTATGTAAGTGAAGCAACCAAACTTGATTTAGGCTTTAATTTTTTAAGTTTTCTTTGCTTTGTTCTTAAGAACATATTTGAGAGAGATCCGAGAGAAAATACTAGAGACCCTTTTCGATGATCCTTTTTTGGATCATTTCTTTGATCTAATTGAGGAATCTCTTTATCTATTCTCATCTCTATTTCATTATGTTCATCATTTTATTTGCTTTGTGTTTCATTTGCATGATGAGGGAGTAGTTTCTTAGAATGGTTTAAGGTTATGCTAGATCTAGGGGTGGGTTGTTGATCATTGATGCTTAGGTTGTTAGATTCCTTCTTTTTGGGTGCTCTTAATGCTAGATCCATCTTGATCACATGAAGATAGATGCTAGGAAGATCATCCCCCGAGCGGTGTTCGATGAAATTCCTGAAAGTCCTATTTTAGAGCGTTTCTTCCTAGGCCTTCGAGGGATGATGTCTAGGGGATTAGTGGCCTTGTTTGCCTCTTTCTTTTTTTTTTTTAAGTTTGAGTTTGTTTAATTGTTGCATGTTTCTTGTTTGTTTGGTCTTGCTTTTGGTAGTTTTAGTAGTTCTTAATCATCATCTTGAATTCCTTTAGCTTAGTTAAGAGTTCTTATATCCTATTGTGTTGATTTTAGGTTCTTTGTGGTTTGATCCTCAAGTGCTCTCAATGATAAATGTTTGCATTTGTTGAATTTAATTGGTTGTTTTCACATCAAATGCCTTCATCATACATTGCCGTAAAAAGGATACAAGCTCATGCCGACTCGAGTCGAGTCCACTGTAATGTCAACGGCGTATGATAGCCACAACTCAAGTCAACAACTCGACCTTAGGTGATCGACTTCTCTTTTTTCAAAGCCAAATAATCTGAACTCCACTTGTTGTGCATCGAGTTTGTGTGTCGATTGTAGTGGTTTCTCGACTTGTTAGGGTTCAACCTTCTCTATTGATGCCTTGAATACTCCACTCGATTCCGTTAAGCGCGATAACTTGAAAAATAGACGATCCAACCACAAGAACAAGAAAATATTACAAAAATAAACAAAGCAATATACCAAGGATATGCATGGGACTTCCTCCCATGTGAGCTTGTTTAGAGTCTTAAACTCGACTCTTCACACCTATCGGAGGCGGGGTGGTGCTGAGTTAGGAACCAAAGTCCTTTCCTTAGTGCTTTTAGCGGCATCATAGTCTATGATCTCTTTGATGCTGAAGTTTTGACCCTATGTAGGTCGAGTTTGAGGGAGTTGAAGTGTCAAGTTCGACCACTTTTGGTATTGAAGCAGCTTTTTTCTCCTTCCTTTCCGGAATCACACTGTCCTTAGTGACTACAACATTTCTAGAACGTGGAGGAAGCCCTTTACCACTTCTAAGGGTGATTGATTGGGCAGTATACTCCTTTAGATTCTAGACTGGTTTTCCAGGTTGATGTCCACTAGTCTTCACAGAAGAAAACGCTTGCTGAGCATTCAAGGTTTCACACTTACAGTTTAAATCATTGTTAGATGCATCGATCTTGTGGTGCATCTCAGCAAAGTTCTTAGTCAGAGAAGAATCTGTAGAGTTTTGTCCATTGAGAATCTGGAGAAGCAAGTTTACAACTTTTGGTGGTTGCTGTTGAGTAGGCTAAAAACTCTGATGGTACTACTGCTTAGGCACGTAGACCTTAATTTGAGTTTGTTGAGGTTGTACCTAATAAACCAGATCTTGAGGGTTAGCAACATTGGTACTCCTGTAAGAGATATTGGGATGCTGCTTGTAGTTGTACTACTTGTAGCCTTCCTGATTCTGCACAAAACACACCTCTTCTACTTGATCCTCCTCCTCTTCCTGCTTGTGATGCACCATCAACAACTTACCCAATTTCTCATGTAGAGCATTTAACTCCTTCTTGCTGACTGTATCTGAATCTACTGTTCCTCTTACCCTGTGGTCGTAGTTTTCACCATACTATCCATCCACTTGTGCTAGATTCTCCACTAGTTCCCAGCCTTCATCCACGTTCTAGTTCAGTAAATTGCCATCACTAGCCGTATCGAACAACATCCGGATCTTGGGGTGGACTCCTTTGTATAAGCTACTGTGAAGTGACTCAGTAATGTAGTCATGGTGTGGACAATATGACTGATATGACATAAAATGCTCCCATGCATCAGGAAACGACTCAGCATTGTTCTGGACAAATCCGAAAATAGCATTCCGTAGTTTTGCTGTTCTGGTGTTCAAAAAGAATTGAGCAAGAAAGGCAGTCTTACACTCATCCCATGATGTAATCGATCCCTTTAGAAGGTGCTTTTCCCAGATATGAGCTTTGTCATATAGAAAGAAAGGGAATAGGCAGAGGTTTAAAGCATCTTCAGAAACTCCATGCTTAATCAACCCACAAAGCCTCTCAAATTTATCTAGTGGTCCAATGGATCTTCATCTGGTAATCCATGGAATTTCTGATTCTGAACCATAGTAATGAGACTGCTTTTACTTTCAAAGTTATTATTGGGGATTACAGGAGGAATGATCCCATGACGCTGGGTATGGAGGCTCGGTGCATCTGCTGCCCCTAATATGCCTAGGCCCATAAACAACTCTAGGTGCATCATCTTGTGAACCTTGTGGTGTTACGTTCTCCATCTTTACCGAATCAGAGTGGTGTATATAAAGGTGTGATGAGTGCTAATTTGTTAAGCAAACACAATTAAAATTTTAACAAATGCACAACAAATATGTAATTGTGAGCACTTAAGGTTCGAACCCAAAGGAACCTAGAATTGGCAATAATAGGCCTAAGAGAATCCAAGATTAAGTGAGAAAGATCAATTGAGAGTGACTGAGGCAAACACAAAAACCAAAAGCAAACTTAAACAAAGCATAAACCAAGCAACAAGCATAAACTAAAATGAAATAAAAATTTAAACAAAGCAAGCAATAAGCAAAACAACCAAACAAGAAACAAGCAAATTTCAAGATTAAAATACGAATGGCTCAACGAAATAAGAATCGATTTTGGGGAGGGAAATTGAAAAAAGATGCGACAAGGTTCTACTAGAAGCACAGCTTAGGGCATGAGACAAAACAATCAATCATGGAACATCTCACTCTCATGGCAATGAAACCTATTCTAAGCAATGAACCAAGTTAAACTCTCATTTGCAAATTCGAAGCTTAAAATGCATTACAACTAGCTCGCTAAGGCCACTAATGCCCTAGACATCATCTCTTGAAGGCTTAGGAAGAATAGCTATAATATGTCATTCATGAATTTCATCGAACACCTCTCGGGCAACAAAATTACTTACATCATTCTTCATGTGATCAAGATGAATCAAGTATTAAGACTACCTAATTAGAAAAAAACTAACAATGTAAGCATCAATGAACAATAACCCATCCCTAGATCTAGTTAAATCCTAAAACTATTCTAGTTAACTACTCACACATCATGAAATCGAAAATAAAAGAAATGGAAATGATGAACATGATGAAATAAAGATGAGACTAAACAAAGAGATTCTTCAATTGATTAAAGAAATGATCCTAGAAAGAATCATCCAAATGGGTCTCAAAGTTTCACTCAAATCTCACTCAAGGGTTCTTAGAAGCTAAGCAAAGAAACTTAAGAAAATTAAGAACATAAAATGAAAATGTGGCTCAGCTTAGTTTAATGATCTGAATCCTTGTATTTATACCCCAAGGACTAGGGTTAAAACAATAAAAAAGTAAATTGGGTTGACCCGGGATAAACCGGGTCAAACCATGAAAATGTGTCAAGTGCCCAAGTGAGTCTTCGTGTGGTCGAGTAGTCGGGTCGTAGGTTTTGTCGATGTGGATTGATCCATGAAAAGGTGTCGGACGGGTGCATCAGACGGGTGCATCGGACGGATGGTCGAGGAAACTGTCGAGGCATGGTCGCGGCTGGCATCGTGTCGTGTCATTAGACGCAGCCTTTGGACTGATGGTCAAGGCCAAGTTGTGGGCTTTCGGATGGATTGGATCGACCTCGACCTTCGGACGTTTGGTCGAGGCCTGGTCGCGGGTGTTCTTGCATGTGCTTTTCCATCGCTGGGCCGCGGCCATCAACCTAAGGTTGAGGCCGCGTGCGTTCGCATGCTATGATCGACCTAGGTCGTCGGTCAAATGGTCGATCTCATGGGCCAGTCTTCCTTTGCACAGCCTTCTTGATCCAATCCAATTCCATTGCATGCATGCTTCATCCCTTAAGCTCCAAACATCCAAGTTAATTTCTCCAATCACCTAAAAAGACTCAAAAACAAGAAAATATGCAAATGAACAACCTAAGGACTCTAATGCATGAATTATACACAATGTAATATAAAATGATACTAAATGCAAACTATATGAATGATAATGATGCAAAACAACAACGAAAAATATGCTAATAATGACATATATTAACTCCCCCAAACTTATCTTTTACTTGTCCTCAAGCAAACAAACTACATGATCGAAGAAGAGGTTTGAAAACACAAAAACACAAAAGAGAATTTCTTACCTAAAAATGATCAACTCACCAAGTTATGGTTGTAATCCACATGTAAACCCCCATCCTCTTAGAAGAACCACAATGTACTCATATCACTTAGCATCCAATTCCAAAATATCCTACACCCTAAACCAATTTCTAGACTCTTAAATTGATTCCTTATTTCTAATGGTGCGGGCTTATAAACGGACTTGAGATCAAAGAATATATGATTCAACTTCTTGAACTTAGCATGGCTTAGATTCAATTAAGCACAATTATCCTTTCTTATATTTGTTCAAATTAAGCAAAAACTCATGGTCTTTAAACTCACAACCGATCAATGGTCTGCTTCATGTCTTTTTTTAGGATCCACACCAATGAGAGGGTTTCTTCATGTTCTACTCTCTTCTTTCTCAATGAAACACAAAAATGTACGGGTTTATGCACATTCCCCGCTCACTTTAAGCATCATAGAATGAGTTGTATTTGAAAGAATAGTTACCCTTAGTTATTTCCCATACTAAGCTCAAAGAAGGAAAGCATTCAATGCATCTCAAGGCCCTAAATCGGAAAAGTAAGTTCAATTAAAGAAATCAATCCAAGCTATCTCAAGAAATAGCACAAGCATAAGAATTCTGGGTAAATAATTTATCAATTTTCCAAAGGGCACAACATTGACTCAACGAGCTCACAATGGTCACTAGCCGATAACATAACGAGATTTCTCACCTCAAGCAAGAAAATTACCAAAACCGAATATAAAAACTATGATGCAAACCTAGATGCTTGTAAAGGCTCAATCTTAAATGAAATGGCAATGCAAATTATATGCTAGTTTTTGTGTTTTTTTTCGAAAAACAATTTATGCAAAATTAAAAATGACTCAAGAAAATGGAAAACAACACAACTAAAATCAACATTAGCAACTAGGTCCTCTCCCCCAGACTTACTTCTCATCGTCTCGGTGAGAAAGTTAACATAAGAAAGAGAGTCCCTAACAACAAAAGGAAAAAATGCAAAAGAAAAATGAAAACTATGTACAAAGTTGGTGAATTGGTACCTTAACTAATGCAGGATGTTCCTATATGTCTCATCGACAGAGGGATCATGATTTGTATGTCCAACACCAGCTTTTTGGACTGGAGGATCATCATAACATCGTTCCTCTTCGTCGGATATACCTCCAAGCAACTCCTCAATTGATGGTAAGGTCCTATAACTCGGGGGAATTGGTTCACCTTTTCTTGTTTGAGATGAGTGAGGATTTATGAGAAACTTTTCTTTTGGTTTTGCTCCCTTTGAAGTGTTAGCCATTGATATCTTCTCTTTCCCTTTTTCGGTTTTAGATCATTGAGTGGATTAGTCTTGAGGTTTTGGCAGCATTGTTCCTAAAAAGTTTGAAGTTCAAATGTGAGGATCAAGAACAATAAATAGAATTGCAAGAAATTGCCAAATAATCATTTTAGCTCAAAGCAACACCAAAACAATCCTTAAACCTTGAAGTAACACCCAAAGGCCAATGCACAATCGAATTCAAGATATAATCGAAGGATAGAAAACTCAACTTAAAGTCAACAATTCTCATAAGGCAAAAAAAATTGGAAATTCAAGAGTTGAAGAGATATAACATTAAACTACCATCAATTCTTCCTAATTATACTAAAAGGAAATCATTCAAGCACATTCTAACTTTCAAATGCTCAAAAATTGATCATGAATCTTATAAATTGAGAATTCAAAGAAGCTACTCAATCAATCTCTAACAAAATCTAAGCTCAATAGCTCATAATTAGCTCAAACTCACTAAAATGTAAAGATCCAAAATTTCAAACCTTAAGTTTTAATGGAGAGTAGTTTAGAGTTTGCATACCTTTGAGTTATGAAGACTGGAATAGATCATTGAGAAACATGAAACAAAATGGAATTTGAACACTTGAATCAAAGTTAGAGAGATGGAAAGAATTTTGAAAATTTTTCTGATAATGGTGAGAAAAGAGAGAAAAATCGAGTTGGAAATGAGAAATTGTGTGAAGAAAGGACAAAATGCCACATAAGACAAGGAAACTTACCTTTGCCTCACCATCAACCCATATGGTCCACCATTTGGTCGAGCCTTATAGTTGCATCCTTGTTTTTGATCAAAGTGGACACGTGCGTCGAGTCGCGGCTCTCGACCAAACAGTTGATGAGACCTCATCCCGTGGCTTAACATTGACCATATGTCCTTGATCGTTGGGTCCATCTCCTTGACCATACAGTCGAGTGTTGTACTCCTGCAAGTTCCCATCATACGAGCTTCTCGACCATACGGTCGAGTGTTGTCTCATTCGGTAGTATCCATCGACTAAATGGTCAAGCTTCACCTTCCAAAACCTTTCATTTTGTAACTCAACTTCTATTCTTCCTTTTCCACTTATGTCCATTCTCAACCTGACCAAAAATCTCTAAAGAAACACACTGAAGTCAACAAAATTAAGAGAAATAAGATAATATATATACAAGGATACCATGGGATTACCTCCCAAGTGCTCTTGTTTTACGTCTCAAGCTTGACGTTGTCCACCACTTTTTATGCAGTTTGAGGATTAGAAAGTAGAATCTTCTCCACAATCGCATCCTGAGAGTAGCAAGGTAGGCTTTGATCCTATGGCCATTTACTATGCACTCTTCTCCTGAAGTATTTTGAAGTACAACGGCCCCATATGGGAGAATTTCTATCACCTCAAATAGACCGGACCATCTACACTTGAGCTTTCCGGGGAATAACTTTAGCCGAGAATTAAACAATAAGACCTTGTCCCCTTTCTTGAACTCTCTCTTCACTATTTTCTTGTTATGAAAAGCTTTAGTTTTCTCCTTACAAATTTTAGAGCTCTCATATGCGTCCCGACAAATCTCATCTAGTTCCTCCAACTGAATCAAATGTGGTTCAGAAGCTGATTTACATCAAAGTTCAAAAGCTTAGTAGCCCAGTTGGCTTTGTACTCAAGTTCCACAAGGAGATACAAGCTTTCCCATACAACATGTTGAACAGTGTAGTACCCAATGGTGTCTTAAAAGCCGTCCGGTAAGCCTATAAAGCATCATCCAACTTCCTAGACCAACCCTTTGGAGCTTTTTGCATAGTCTTCCTTATGACCTCCTTGATTTGTCGATTAGATAAATCAACTTGACCAGATGTTTGTGGATGATATAGAGTTGCCACCTTGCGCTTAACTCCATCACTTATTACAACTCTTGGCACACCAAACCATGGAAAGATGATTGTCTTGAAGAATTTAATCACCACTTTGGCATCATTAGTTGGACTAGCAATAGCTTCAATTCATTTAGACACATAGTCAACAGCAACCAAAATGTAGACATTCCCATAAGAAGAAGGAAATGGTCTCATGAAGTCTTTACCCCAAATATCAAAGATCTCAATCTCTAAAATGAATTTCGGAGGCATCTCTTGTCGTTTCCCAATGTTACCTTGACGTTGGCAGTCGTCCCACTTGGAAATGTACACTTGCGCATCTTTAAACATTGATGGCCACCAAAAAGCAGCTTGCAACACTCTTGTGACCGTCTTGAATGTAGTTAGATGCCCTCCATGACTAGAACCATGGAAATGATAAAGGATTCCTTGAACTTCTTCTTCCGAAACACAACATCGGTGTAGCTTATCCTTGCCTTGTCTATATATATACAATTCATCCCAATAGTATCGACTCACTTCCTTGAAAAACTTCTTCATATCATATTTGTCAAGGTTAATAGGTTAAGCTCCATAAGAACGATAGTTCACAAAATTTACATACCAAGGATCATCTTCTTTTAATTCTTCTGTAGCCGCTATCACTTTTGCTATCACGTTGGTGGCTTTAACTACTTGAATGAATAAACATGCTCTTAACAAAGAGAGTCATCAATTGGTATCTCATCATCAATGTGCAGTCTTGAAAGATTATCTGCAACTCCCTTTTCTATACCCTTCTTGTCAATGATCTCAACATCAAAATCTTGAAGCAACAAGACCCATCTCAACAACCTTTGTTTTTTGTCCTTCTTCTTCATCAAGTACTTCAAAGCCGAATAATCAGTGTACACAATCACCTTAGATCCAATGAGATAAAGTCAAAATTTCTCAAAAGCTAAGACCACTGCTAAAAACTCCTTGGTTGTTGCATACTTGACTTGAGCTTCATCAGGAGTCCTACTTGCATAGTAGATATCATGAAGCCTCTTATCTTTTCTTTGTCCCAACACAGCTCCAACCGCATAGTCACTAGCATCACACATAATCTCGAATGGTAAATCACATTCTGATGCTTGAACTATAGGTGCACTTACCAAAGCTTCTTTAAGCTGCAAAAAGACGTTGTTACACTGTTCATCAAAGTTAAAGTCGACTTCCTTACACAAAAGGCGTGTCAATGGCCTAGCAATCTTTGAGAAGTCCTTGATGAAATGTCGATAGCATCCGACATGACTCGAAAAACTACGAATCCCCCAAACCCTGGTTGGTGGTGTCAAACTTGCAATGACCTCAATGTTTTACTTATCAACTTCAATACCCTCACTAGAAATCTGATGCCCAAGAACAATTCCACTTCTTACCATAAAATGACACTTTTCCCAGTTAAGCACTAGTTTGTGTCCGCACATCTTTGCAAGAATCTGCACAAATTTGAGAGACAAGAGCGAAAACAAGCACCATACACCGAGAAATCATCCATAAATACCTCTATTACTTCTTCGATCAAATCAGAGAATATAGACAACATACACCGTCGGAATGTGGCCGGTGCATTACATAATCCAAATGGCATCCTATGATAGGCGAAGGTACCATAGAGACATGTAAAAGTTGTCTTCTCTTGATCATTTGGATGTATAGGTATTTGGAAGAAACCGGGATAACCATCCAAGAAACAATAATACGAATGATTCGCTAGTCTTTCTACCATTTGATCGATAAAAGGCAAAGGGAAATGATCTTTTCTAGTAGATTTATTCAACCTCTTATAATCAGTGGACATTCTATGTCCTATTGCAATCCAAGTAGGAATTAGGTCATCTTTTTCATTCCTAATGACAGTTACTCCACTTTTCTTAGGTACTACACGAATGGGAGAAACCCATTTGCTATCAGACATCAGGTAAATTATACCCGCATCTAGAAGTTTTAGAGTCTCCTTCCTAAATGATGAGGGCCTCGGTGGAGAGATCCTCGGATATGGATTCAACGGATCGACCTTGGTGAGTCTGAACTGGTGAAAACTAGGTCACGACAGATTTGATTGACTCTCTCAATCGGTGGAGGTTAATTGACTCTCTCAATCGGTGGATGTACTAGATTGTTAGAATCACATAAACAAGCTAAGACACTACTTCTAAACAGCTAAGTGAATCACACACTTAAATAAAAAGAAATGACAATGCTTCAAGGAAAACACTCTTGACAAAGAACAAAATACTTCTATTAATCTTGATTGAAAGGTGCCTTCTACAAAGGATGAAATGAGCTTTTTATGGAGCTCTTACATGATTATACTAACGTTCTAAAAGAGTATAAACAAGAAAGAAATCTCATAATTGAATACAAACTAGCCGTTGGACAATAATGAGCAAATCGACTCAAATATGGAACTTGGGGTAGGCTTGAGTCTTGAGAGCTTAGCCATGAATGTGTGATGTCTAGGGACGTCTTGACTCATTGAATCCATGCTCAAGTTGTAGCTGAAGCAAGGATATTGCCGTTGGAGAGTTATGGCACAAAGTGTGAACGGGTCCAAATATGGCAAGTAGACTCTCCAAGGGATTTGCTTAATCTTGTGAATGCTGGAGCATGGCATGACTTCTAGGTATATTTCTAATTGGTCTAAATAATCCCCTGGTCACTAGTTGTAAGCTTGAAATCCTTTGAGACAAGTGGATCCCGGACATTCCTAAAACAGCTCTAAGTCGACCCATCTTTTTAATTGGAGCGTATCTGGAGGATCCAGTGGTAGTTTCAAGCATTATTGGGCTTTTTGGAACCATGAAATATCCAAGAATATTATCCAACTCGTCTGGAATGAAGGCCGCCCCTGAACTGGGCTGTGTTGCTCCATATTTGGCGTTGTTACGCAGATGGGCTCATTGAAGATCCACCAATTTCTAAAATACATATCTTTCAGGTCCGAACTGTGTTTTGGCTGATTCAACTTTGAGGAGTTAGATACTTGAGTCAGGAATCAATATAATATTAATTCGTGACATGTATCTTTCTGTATCATCTGTAAATCTTTGAAGAGTGACCACATATCCTTGTTGGAGTCCAAATATGGCAAATATTGTCTAGGTTGTGTATTTATGGGCCAGGGTTGGGCATTGATTATTGAAACCTCCTTATGGACCTCTGAACTGTTTGAAGTCTTCATGTATTGCTCAGCCAAGTCTCTTTGGTTAGAATCCTTCTCGTCTCGACCTTCCCGGATTGCATCGTCTTTGGTTTGATAATTGCGGTCGAGGGTCTCATCATTTTCTCCCCCTTCAAAAAGCTTTGTCCTCAAAACTTGTTTACCTGCACATAGATAAGTCAAGTTAGGTCCAGCTTGATATAAAGGGTTTAGAAGCTTACCTCCCAAGTATGTCTTATTGCGGCTTGGATTTGTCTTTTTGTCAGGTGGCTCTTCCTTGATTAGCAACGAATATATAACACCTTTCCAAGGCTTTTTTTTGGTTTTCTTGATGTGAGGTTCTCCTTTTACTCGTGTTGTTTCCATGGCCTTCTTGGAAGTGTCTTCAGGGTTCATTTGTGGCCTATCTCCACTTGTATTGTTTCTCCTAGACTTGTTTCAACATCCTTTGGCAAAGGCAAGTGCATCATAATAGAATTGGAAGATTTCAAATCAAAATTATCTAGACTACTACTAGATTTAGGTGTGTCCGTTTTCAACTCTAGTGTTGGGGTTTTGATATTTGTCTACTTGGATATTTCACAGCAAAATGACCTCTCTTATGACACCTATAATGTACCATGTCTTTATGCTGAATATTCCTCATACATAATCAATTTTAATTCTCCCCACGTTTTGATTCTAGGCACTTTGCAGTGATACCGCGTAAGGTGCTTAAGGCGTATGATAGTTTTTCCTTCTCAAGAGTCTTGTTTCTCTAAAAATAATCTTCCATATCATCTTCCCATTGTAGATAATCTTCTTTTCCCGAAAAACATGAAACATTAGGACTACGACAATAAAAGCTATGACTTGCACTGGTATGTGGTTTAGGATGTCTCGTGTGGTTGGTAAAGCCTTGCACTCTAAGTGATAAATCTCCATGATTGTAGGGTTTCAAGTCATGCCTAGAAGGATTCTTGTAGTGATAAAATTCCACATCAAGGTCAGATTCATCATCATTACTGAATTTTGATTCAGTTTCGTTGCACCATTGTTTTGTGTGATGTTTGTTGGTGTAGCCTTGGTGATAATCTGGTGGCTCAGGTTCAAGCTCCTCCCCATGAGTATTTTCTTCATATTCAGACTCATATTTATCCTTAAGTCAATGGTCTTCACGTCCCTCATGGTTGCTGTCCACGGATTGTTCTTCTTCAATGCTCCAATCAGACTCATCGGAGTATAACTCCACCTTTTCCATGTAGTAAACCATTGAGGATACTTGCAACAATAAAAAAGTAAAGATATTGAAGTCTTAACAAGTAAACAAAAGAATAACCAAGCAAGAACAAAAGATTTTTGTTTTCTTTTCTTTTTCAAAATAAGGAAACAATCAAAGAGCGAAACAGAAACAAAATTTGTTTTTGGTTTTTTTTTACAAATAAAATAGTAAACGACTTCTAAAAATTAAAGAAATAATTTTTATGGGGTTTAAACTAACAGTAGGAAAAAGAATTATATGTTTATGGATTTTAATGGATTTTATAATATTCAAACAAAACAGAATGAAATGAACTTTTTATGGTTTTTTCGATTTTATATTAAAGCAAAACAAAACAGAAAAATTTCAAAAGGAGATAAGGAACGACTAAGCCTGGATAGATAGGATATTTTAGCTCTGATACCAAATGATGAGGGCCTCGGTGGAGAGATGGCGAGTTCAGCCTCAAAACGTCCAAAAATTTGCAGTTTCAAAGGATTTCAGCAAATCTTCAGCTCCACCTCCATATCAGCCTCAAAAACTTTTCCTTGAACGTTTAAATTAGAAGCCAGCTATTAAAGGATAGAGTGTCTCAATTTTAAGAGAGTGCCAAAGCTTTATATAAAACCCCTTAAGCCTCCTCAAGTTGTATTGGTTAAGAATGGCAAGGCTAGTGACTGCTGCAGAACAATTCCAATATTTGAAGAAGTCATTGATGGGGAAAGCCTTGAATCTTTGTTTTGTTGCAATGAGATTGAAAATTCATCTCCTAAAGAGCTGTGTTAGTTTCCACCACTTGATCTTGGGCCTGATATAGTCTTGAAACCAATTGTATATGTGGATGGAGCAATGAATTATAAGGTGAAAAGTATCAATCGTCCCAAGCCATTTGCTAAAGTCAAGCAGCTTCTCTTCAAAACAAAACCCAAATTAGATTGGTCAGGACCTTTCAACATCAAAGTGGTTATGCCTTGTGGAGCCATTACTTTGGTTAGCAAGGAAGGAGAGGATCTTCCAGAAAACGGGCAGAAAGTTAAGCTCCTCATAGTTGTTGGAACCATTTTAGAGAGGACTCCACCTCTTCTCTATGATCCACCCTAGATCAAATAGGTGTGAAGAGTCAAGCTTGAGACTATAAACAAGCTCACTTGGCAGGAAATCTCATGCATATCCTTGTACATATACTTTGCTCTAGTTTTTAATGTTTGATTATGTTATCTTTTATTGTTCTTGTGGTTTGTCATCTGTTTTTCAAGTCATCTCATACTAAACTGGCTCTATCCATATAGCTCTTGCTTAGAAAGGTTTTCGTGCAAGAAAGTGATCCGAAAGAGTCAGGGACAGTTATTGAGATGATATGGTGATGAGAGAAAAGCATCATGACATCATGGGGGATGAGAAAAGCCATTTTTGGCACCATGTAGCTGCCCTCATCGATCCCACTCGCCAGTGTACTAGGTGAGCTCAGCTTAACTCACCAGTAGGAAGGCGAGCTTAGCCACAAAGGTACCCAAACTCCAACTTTGTCATTCTTCCACAATTGCATCTGTATTACTTTGCTAGTCTAGAATTCTCTTTCAAGCTTTTATTCACACAGGGCCCGTGTGATTTAAGTTTAGGGGAGGGTTCTAGAGGATATTGACTATGCTTTTATGTTCTTTGTTTATTTTCCATGCATTGCATACATACTGTAAAAATCCATTGTTTTTTTTTTCATTTCAGCATATCTCATTACATAGCATTGCATTTAAAGCATAAAAAAGCATAAAAAATATTGATAAATTTTTTCAAAACCAAAAAAGTAGAGTGTTCATGCATTGCATATAGGATTGAGTCTAGTTGCATTTTTGGGAATTATCTTGCTGAGAATAGGCATTCTTGCTAGGTTGTTGGCTAGTAACCATAGTGAATTTAGTGGTTTGTTGATCTCTCTTTGTAGAAAGCTTATATGTGGATCATTTGCCTTGGAGAACTTTGCTTGTGTTTGTGTCTTGAAAGAGTCAGACTTGTTTCCTTCTAATTTGGACATTAAACCGCTGAATTAGGTCCTTTAGATGCATTTAATGTTTTCCTTATATGAGCTTGGTATGGCAAATAACTAAAAGTGAAAATTCTTCCAATTGCAACTCATTCGATGATGCCTAAGGTGAGCGGGAATTGTGCATAAACCCGTACCTTCTTGAGTCTCATTGAAACCGCAGAGATTAGAATATGAAGCAACCCTTTCTTTGGTGTGGATCCTTAAAAAGGAAGTGAAGTAGACCATTGAATCAGTTGTGGATTCAAAGACCATGAGTTTGTGCTTAAATTGAACTAATACAATAATTTGAAAAGTGTGAAATTGAATCTATGCCATGCTAAGTTCAAGAAGTTGAATCATTTGTTCATTGATCTATAGTCCCTCTTGAGGCATTCACCTCTATAAATAAGGATTTAAGTCTGCATTCTTAGAGACCAGCTTAAGCATTAGGGATTTTAGGATTGGATGCTAAGCTTGTAGGCAAGTATATGGTGAGAGTCATAATGGAACATTGGTTCGCTTGTGGTTTACGGTTTTCAATCTGTTGAGGTGTTGATTAAGGTCAGATTGCCTATGTCTTCAACCTCTCTTCCTTCTTAGTTCATTGCACTTGCTTGAGGCCAAGCAAGGACTAAGTTTTGTGGAGTTGATATACATGCATTTTACCCCATTTTAGCTACACAATTCATATTCATTTGCATTCATTCTCATCACATTCTCTGCATTTTAGAGTCCCCTTAGGATCATTTTGCATACACATTGCATTTGGAGCATCTCAGGTACCTTTGAGCTAATTGGGAGCATTTTGGAGTGGATTTGGCACAAATGACTACAAGGATCAACCTAAGACAAAGCACATGAACAGAAGACCTTGCAAACTAAAAATTTCACACACCTCTCCACTCCCACTCACCAGTTAGAGTGAAAAGTGCCAGTTTGCTGAAGACCAAAACTCGCCTCTTTAGTGCAACTCGCCTGTCAGAGTGAAGAGTGCCAGTTTGCTGAAGACCAAAACCCAACTCGCCACACCAACTCACCAACCCCCTGGCGAGTTAAGACCTTCGAACTTGATTTAAATTGACTTTTTCTCCGCGTTGACTCTATTAGGGTTTTTTGTATTGGGATATAAATACCCATTTTAGCCCACAAAAAAGACATCCACGTTTTTTTCCTCTTTTGTTCTTGAGAAACAGCACAAACTCTCTCTACTTTTGTAATCCGATCTATGGTTTAATTTTCAAGTATTTGGCTCTGATTTTTATATCATTCTTCTTATTTTCTTTTGCTCTTTAAGATTTATGCATCTGTTCTATTTTCCAGAGTTTATGAAATTGTTCATAGTTAGTGAGTAGATTCCATTAGGGTTCTTAAGGAAATGAGTTAGATTAGTGCATATCTAGGGAATTCCAGGCTTGCTTAAGGTTATTCATGTTTAGATCTCTTCAGTTTAGGTGGTCTTCATGCTTATTCCAACTTAGCTACTTGGAATCTGATATTAGGGTTCTAGAGGATATTGACTATGTTTTTGTGTTCTTAGTTTGTTTTCCATGCATTGCATACATACTGTAAAAATCCATTAAGATTTTTTTTTTCATTTTCAGCATATCTCATTACATAGCATTGCATTTAAGGTATATAAAAGCATTAAAAATTTTGATAAACTTTTTCAAAACCAAAAAAATAGAGTGTTCATGCATTGCATATAGGATTGAGTCTAGAACTGCATTGGGAATTATGATGTTCTTGCCTTGTTTAGACTGCTGATTTGATATGCTAGACTCACTGCCCTCATTGATAGTTCTTGGCTGCATTCATTCTGGCCCTGAAAGTGAAAATTAAACCATGCTAGGAATTGTCTGAATGAACCTCATGCCTTGAATGAAACTGTTGTGATTCGATGCCTATCCTTACTAAGTGGTAACCTTAACTTGACTGTCAA
Source organism: Lepidium africanum (assembly GCA_900406405.1). Lineage (NCBI taxonomy): Eukaryota > Viridiplantae > Streptophyta > Magnoliopsida > Brassicales > Brassicaceae > Lepidium > Lepidium africanum. The sequence continues at coordinate 26,864 of OVAX01002338.1, forward strand.
TCATCATGTTTATGCATCAATTTAGAGTTTGTGGATAGTTTAAAATACTTGGACTATCTTTTCCCTTCATGCTTCTACCATGTTAGTCCAAGTAGTTTTCCCTCCATGCTGCATAACACATCCTTTCAAACCTTGCCATATTTGTGTGTGAATGCGAGGCCTAATTTTTCAGTCCAATCTTGGCATAAAATATTAGGTGGGTGCCGACAAAATCATGGCTCTATGTAGTTTCTGGTCCACAACTTTTGGATCAGACTAGGACTAGGTGGGTGGTTTGAATTTTGTTGGGTTTGGAAATGCTTGTGTCTAAGCAGGTTGAGCATTAAAAAAGAACAATGGAAAAGGGAGTGGTCTAAACGAGATAGTCTGGGGGAGAAAGGGAAGAAAATTTTAGTGGTTAAAGTCTAGTAAAGGTTTTGGGGAATGAATAAGAAAGAGGTTCTAGAACAGAAAAGAAAAAGAAAGACTACAAGTCTAGATAGTCTTATAAGCAAAGAAAAGAAAAAGAACCAAGATCTGTAAGTTGTAAAGACCCAAAACCGCTAGAAGAAGTATAGAAACCCCTCCCTTTTAGACTAGAAATGGAAAGCTTGAGATAATGATCTATGGGCAAGAAAGAAAATTGCCTAATGTATATTGGGTAGACTAGGATCATTTTCTAGGTTAGAATTGCTAGGTTAGATCCAATCTTAGGTGTATTGGGTAGATAGAGCCATGATTTTGTATGCATCTGTTGGCTCCCACCTTTAGCATTATGCTAAAGCTTGTTCCATTTCATGAGTGATCCTTGTGCATCGACTGACCAGTTACTTGAAGAGATCACTTTTATCTATTAGACCTGCCCATAGCCAAATAAAATCTATAGTGATACTTAAATATGATTCATGGTTCTGAACTTAATTGAATGTTAAAAAGATAGACAGATTTGAAGGATTGATTAGGTTCAGGCTAAGTTCAAACGGATTTGTGATTGTCATGGCTAGACCTTCAAGTAAGGCTCTTTGAATTGCATCTTAGAACTGCCAACTAGGATATTGATTTTAACATTCAAATCAGCAAGTTTTTGGCTCTAAATTCCCAGCATTGCAACCTCTTTTCCATCCTTGAATCTCTGCATTTGCTTGAGGGTAAGCAAGATTTAAGTTTGGGGGAGTTGATGTACCAGTATTTTAGGCCATTTTAGATGCATCAATCATCATCATTTTAGGACCATTTTGCATGCATACTGCACTGAGAGTGATACTGGTACTTATGAGCTCATCTAGGAAGCAAACGGAGTGGTTTAAGAGTAAAAGATGTCAAAGACTAGGCTCAGATGACTAACCTGTACAAAGGAGGCTCTGAAGCTAAATGATGGACAATGCCATGCCACTCAGACTCGCCTCTCCAACCAGTGAGTGTAGCTAAGAAGAACCAAGCCAGACTGTAAACCGAAGCACTCGTAACCTCGAACTCGCCGTGTGACCAGCAAGCTGAAGCATACTGGAGATGACTGAAGGTGAAGGCCGCAACTCGCCAATCCCACTCGCCTGTCTGGACAAGCGACATGATGATTCAGGAAGCTAAGCTGTGGCTCGCCACTCTGACTTGCCACTAAGCAGTGAGGTAGCGCCCACCGACTTCACTCTTTTGACCAACTTTATTTTATGCTAAATCAGACTAGGGTTTTTCATTTTTGGGGGTCTATAAATACCCTTTTTGAGGAAAAACGTTGTAACCGAGTCTTTACCTCTTTTGGCAAGATCCAAAGCACTTTTGTACTTTTTTATGTCATTTCATCCTTCCACTTTGATGAAAACCTTGAATCTTTGTTAAATCACAAGTTTGGTTGGTTAGTTAATCTTGTTTTCAGCTTTTATTATTGTTTTTCATTATGTCTTTCATTTCTATGTCTGAGTATATGCATTCCATCATGTTGTTAGAAGATGGAGTAGATTTAGGTTTGATAATTGGATTTCCTTCTTGTATGTTTAAATTCTACCTTAGGTCTTGCTAGATTGAATGATCTTAATGCTTGTTTCAACGTAATCATTTGAAAGATGACTTGTAGCTTTCATGCCTAGAAGGTGTTTGATGAAATGCTTGGCTAAGTTTGATCTAGGATTGGCTTCTCTGACCCAAGAGATTGGTTGTTCAGAGGGTTAGTTGGCTACTTAGGATTATTTCTTCATGCCAATCGGAGTGTGTAATCACCAAGAGATTTGGGTTAGGTCACACATGGATTGAGAGATCAATGATCATGATAATGGCTTTGATTATCTGGTTCTTGAATCCTTAGCCTTAGATTTGCCTAATAGGTTGCTAGATAAGATCTGAAACTTAGACCAAGATCAATGACTCTGCTCTCCTCATGAACCCATATTTATCATTCATTGCATCTGGTATATTACTCTTGTTTGTGTTGATTTCTCTGTTCGCATTACTCTGTTTTTAGTTCAATACTTTGTTCTTCATGCTCTGTTTTTCATCTTGCTGATTTATTATGACAGAATCACCCTATTTAGACTTGCTTGGATTAGAATAGCTCCCCATACCCTTAATACTAGTAGCACACTTTGGTTCAATACCTTATATGCTATGAGGATTTGATAACAAAAAGAGAGCAAAATCCTATTATTAGCGTTCCACGTCACCATGGGACGGACAAGGTTCCTCCCAAAAGAAAAAGATGTGGGGTACTGCCAGCTTTTTGTTGAGAACCTAACCAACGACGCCCTGGATTTGTTCTCAAAGCTTGACAAGTACTCCATCGACAACTTCCAGCAACTCGCCGAGGCCTTCCTCAAGCATCACTCGGTATTCATGCAAAGGAAGACTTCGACAGCCGACCTCAAGGCTGTAGTGCAGGGACCAAGAGAGTCGCTCCACTCATTCCTGGGACAATTCCGCTATGAGACCTCGCGCATAACAATCACGGACGACTCCGAGATAGACATGGTTAAAAAGGCCATGTACTACGATTTCGAGCGCATAGCTGACTTTAGACTACACATGCCCCTCTCTCTAGAGGATGCCTTGCACTGAGGCACCGTGTTCGCAGAAATCAAAGAGGACAAAGTGGCCAAACTAAAGAGATACAACAGTCGGCCCTCGGTAGCTTGAGACTTAGTCAAAGAAACGACGTGAGAGGATTACCACGAGCTGCATCAACATTATTACCGAGGATACAAGAATGATAAAGGGAAGCGCGCCTCCACTTACACGGTCACCAAATATGCTGAGAACAGATCGAAACACACCTGGGTTCCTGCTAACAAATGGTATTGAGACACTTCTGAGGATGACAAGCAGTCTTACTGTTTATACCACAAATGGACCGGCCATGCAACCTCGCAGTCCCATGCCTTAAGGGAGCTACTCCTGGCCAAGTTCGAAAAAGGAGACGTAAATGTGGCCGAACCCGAACAACATCCGCACAACAAACAGACCAGACCCAGAATACAAAGAACACAGGGACGAGACGAGGCCACGAGGGCCGACGATGAGCCACAGTGGAAAAGCGTTGAGCACGGCGAAGAACTTCCACTACCGCCGTCTCATACAACGATCATGATACTGGAGAGCCAGAACAAAGACAACGACTCTGTACGAGGGATCAAGAACCACAAGCCTAAAGCCGATTCGCCCAAGGTACGAGCCGAGTAGTGACGTAGCTCTGCGAGCGTCGCTCACATCTAAAGTGCTAACGAAGTCATAACTTTCACAGACGTCGACACCGAAGGCATACAACAGCCGCACGAAGACCTGATAACAAGATTTTTACGTCTCGTTAGTCAAATCCCTGTAGTATACAAGGTTATCGAA
>OVAX01002339.1:0-30661 GCA_900406405.1 Lepidium africanum
TCTTTCTTTAATTGCTTTAGTTTTTTCTTTTAAGATTTGCATCATTGTTTCCGCAACAATTAGCAATATCATTGAAGACAGAATTGAGTTCATCAACGGAAGAAAATCCGAGGAAGGAAAGGAGTTCATCGGAGATAGAAGAACCGGTAGGAGCAGAGGCCATCATGGTGAAGACGGCGTTGACTGATGCCGGAGAGAAAACGCTGTTAGAGCGTTTGGCTAAACCAGAAAAGAGATGCCATGAAAGGATCGTAGCCGCGTCGTTTTGCTTCTTCATAGCCTGCTTCATAGCTTCTTTGTGATGTTTGTATTTAGGGTTCCTGTATTTATACTAATAACGCCACTCGTTGAAAACTTCAAATTGACGCTACTTTTATGGAAAATACTAAACCGGAAAACTGAACCCTAAAACGGTACCAATTAGAGAGTTAAACACTTAACCATTGGAATTGGATTGATCCGAAAACCGAACCAATCGGGTCATAGCCAAAAAAATTTCTCTCAACGGACTTTTTTAAACGAACTCTATTAAAAAGATTATAAAGTTAAACATTTAAGCATTAGGGATTAGGGAAGATAGAAGTATTATTGTTAAGCTTGGAAACGAAACAGCGTGCCGTTTCTGACCAAGTGACGATACAGAGGAACATCAGGATTTTCATTTAAATGTTTTAACAAAACAACAGAGAAAGTGTATCTCACAGAGAATATATCAGATTCGAGCTCAAAGAAGCTAAGCTTATAACAAAGTAAGATATTTCATATTCACTCTTGTCAGAAGAAATCAAGGGAAAAAGACAGATATACCCCTTGCCAAAGTAATCCAGAGCAGAAGAAGACAGTTTGATAAGTTTAGTTTCTAGCAAGTGTCTTGAGCTAAGAAACATGGAACACATAAAACAGGTTCTATGAGAATTGTCTTCAGCCTTTTCCACCCTAAAGGAGACAAACAAAACAATGATTTGCGTAAGGCAGAGGTAATAGAAACGAGTATAACTGTCTCATTTGATTGCTTTAAAGTATCTCACCTTGCGAGGCGGGGTTCCTCGCCTTCCTGCATTTCTACCAAATCCGAAATTTCCTTTCTTTTCAGATGCTTTAAGGATTTGAAAAGAGCATGTCAAGGAATCATCCACACTCATCATTGCTCCTGCATTGTCAAACTCTCCACAGTAGTTTGGAGCTGAGAATATTGTAACTAGCTGTCTATTTGCAAAGAACTCATACCCATCTTCCACAACCTAAGCAAAACAATCAACTTCAGTGGTTTTCTTTCGTAGACCATGTGAAAAGTTAACCAAAAGTGTAAATGTGTTTAACCTGATGAGCTCTACAGATTAGGTCAAGATCATGTATTTGGAGAAACTCTTCGACTTTATCAACCCCAAAAGTGTATGAGACACCTCTGTCATTTTCTCCCCATCCTTCAATGTCCTTGTCAGGATCAGACCACAACAAATCACATAGTAGTCCATGATCAGGAATGTCAATAGGACGAGGAATGTTCCTGATATCATCCATGTGCTTCAATTCAGGCGATAGCCCACCGTGCATACAGAGAATCTTTTCATCGATAAGAGCAGCAACAGGGAGACAATTAAAGCAGTCAGTAAATATTTTCCACACTCGAACGCTATATCTCTTCTTGCACTCATCATAGAATCCATATATACGGTTTATAGAAGCACACTCATGATTCCCTCGTAGTAGAAAGAAATTCTCTTTGTATTTGATCTTGTAGGCAAGAAGAAGGCATATGGTCTCTACACTCTGCTTCCCACGATCTACATAATCACCAAGAAACAGATAGTTTGCAGCCGGAGGGTAGCCACCGTATTCAAACAATCTCAAGAGATCTGAGAACTGACCATGAGTATCTCCTGTTAAAAACATGGAAACGAAACCATTACAAAGCCTGTACAAGAAATACTAAACTGTAAAGCAAACGAAAATACGCATAAGATAGAATGTAAAAGGTCTTTATGCATCCAGTGTAAATACACAGAACAATATAATATTAGCTCTGAATCTGATACAGAGCAAAAATAACCCATTAACCAAAAACAACGATTGATAATAAAGACCAATGATCATTTCTGATTCGTATCGTATCTCACTGATGATATATGATCAAGTAAATCTATCTAAACAATAGATTCACTACATTCATATACATTTCTATAAATCTCACTACGTATGCTTAGCTAACAATCTCCAGCTATAGAAGAAACAGTAGTTTAACAAGTTTACATATGCATTACTCTAAATTTCAACAACTCTGATTAACTAATCAATCTCCAGTTCCTATCTATGATCAAACAAAACCTATGCGAACTCTCATACAAGCGAAAATCTCAAGGAGATAACAAATTCTTAGGATTCTGCTACAATTAATCGATCAATACCACAAATCTTAATAGGAGCTTCGAGTTCAAGAAGATTTGGTTGACTTAGGAAGATCTGCTTAGCCGTAGAACAAAGATGTTTAATCTCAGCCTCCGTCAACTGCACCTGCTTGGTCGTCTTCCCGTTTTTCGCTCCTAATAACCTCTTTATAACATCATCCACCACACTATCTTCCATCAAAAGTTAAATTCACACCAGCGAAGAACAAAAACCCCTCGAATTCGAACACCGGATTAGATAAGAGTTTCTTCTCGCGACCTCTAGTATCGAAACTTAGTTAACGATCAAATTGATTCAAAATCACTGATACGTATCTTATGGTGATGATTGTGAAGAGAGACAGGGGTTTGTGATTGTGAAGCAAAGAAGAAGAAGACGAAGGAGCCCTAAACAGAGAAGAGAATCGGCTAGAGACGGGGAAGGAGAAAACGAACCACACGTGCGGCTCGTGTGAACCGGAAGGGACGGCTTTGTCTTTTGACCAAACATTTATTTAATATATTTATTGAAAAAAAAAACATTTGCTTACAGATTTTTTAAATTACATTATTTTTTGGTCAAATTCGGCTTAATTATATTTCTTTTATTAGTTGATGTTTTAGAAAAAAAATTTGTTTATTTTTAGTTAATGTTTAAAGATTTTTATGTAAAATTTATTGCACTTTTAGTATTTTTGATTCTTTAAATTCTGCAGATTAATTTGTGATTGGTTAAACTATTTTTGAATTTGTAATAAACTATATTTTGTTTAGAAAAAATAAAACAATTAATGATTTCTTAGTATGTGTGAAAATCCTAAAACATCAACTATAAAATAACAGAGGAAGTAATTTTTTTTTTTAATATTGGCCCAGAATTGACCAATGTATTAGCCAAATTCTTACATAATGCAGATAGTGAGACTCAAATCTCTAGATATATAAGTATGCTTGCTTTTAGTGTGCATACTACATGTCATTAGACTAAAAGTCACTTATTGATTCTATTATTATTATGTGATCATCAATCGAAATTATATCAAGATAAGATGACAAATAAAATCAGAATAAAAAATGCAAAGTGAATATTACTTTAATCTTAGTTTTACTATTTCCAAACAAACTAAAGGGAGTTTATTGGAGGGTGGATTTTAATGGATTTAGAAATCCTTATAGGATTTCTAAATCTGTAGGATTTTAAAATCAAGTAAAGTGGATTTGTAAATCTAATAGACTAGATTTCAATGCTTAAATAACACATGATTTAATTAAAATCAATGCTTGAATAACACATGATTTATAAATATGTATTTTAAAATCATTGATTGAATAACATATGATTTATAAGGATTTCTAAATCCATTAAAATCCATAGAAATCCATTAAAATCCACCCTCCAATAAATTCCTTAAGTCACAACAAAATACATAAAAGTCAATTTAATTATAGCTATTGTTTTTGCCCATCCAAAAAAATTATAGCTATTGTTTATTTTATATTTTAGTTAATAATTGTTCATATTAAATTTAGATGTTTTTCCACATATATTATAAACGAATTGCCTTCAATCTAGTGGTTAGGATGATCCAACTAATGATTTGACATCAGATTTTGATTCTTACTAATTACATTATAGTAACTTAAAAAGAAATTTTATAGGTGAGTTTTATGCTATGGATCGGACATTATCGATCCAATATTGACAACAAAAAAATGGATAAAATACTTTTTTTTCATCGGATTTGATTTTAAAGAATCATGTTGTTTTGTATAATGTTATTTGGATTTTTATAAGAGAATTTAAGATATAGATAGGATCTTGGCTTGTTATAACTCGTCGTCTATTTCGATATCCGAATAATATAATCAAATGAACTGACAAATTTAAACTCCCAAAATTCATTATTATAGAATCTTTGCCTAGACCAGTCGTAATTACGTCTCTTCAACGTGTACAAACGTGGATTAAAATTATATTTTTGCTCTTTGTTTGGCCACCAAATGTGAGAGTTTTGTGTAGTTAGTTAATTTATCAAAACGTAAGGAAGACTCTTCCAAACCTTATCCTCATGTCATAACCAAATTTCACAAGTCCAAAACCAATTATTGGGCCACAATGATTTTCTTCTTCTAGGCCCAATTGTTAATCCAGTTACAAGTTTAATTACATAACTGAGACAGCTGTAGAACTTGTTGCCTTTGCAATCTTCAACAGAAAGAATACAAGTTTGTCAATAAGCATTCTACTACATTCATGTTTTCAAGATTCATGTATCCAGTTATGCCACAAGCTTAGAAGTTAAAAACCTTTGAGAATTTCAATTGTCCTAAGATTCATTGTATGCATGATGTTAAGGTCAAAGCTAAGTCCTTGACCTTTAAAACTGAGTCATTACAGTGAAAAGTAGTTTCTTGAATAGTGAATTTGGCTTATTAACTAGGATTCCAAAGTCAGTGAATCAGGGAAGCATCAGAAGTCATAATTGTAACCAAGTCGTTGAAACACATAAACTAAGAGACAAACATCTATCATTCCCACATCTATTAGGTTCCTTAAGTTGTGATTCTATTATTACATCACTAAAGAGAGTATTGAATGTTGAGAGGGATCCTTAACTCCAATAACTTGTTCTAAAACATAAACAACCTAATGGTTAGGCATTTCATAGGATCTCCAGTGGATTAGCCTTTGAAATAGAAGAATTTGCTAAAGTTGTAAAGCAAACAAAGGCCTATACAGATACAAGGATGCTTCATTCCACCAAGGACCATGAGTATGAACTATGAAGTACATTGGCATCATCTCTAGTGAGTCCTGGTCACCTCTCTATTATAACTTTTGTTTCCTTAAGTTGTGATTCTATTATTACATCACTACAGAGAAAGTATTGAATGTTGTTGAGAGGGATCTTAAGAAAAAGAACTAACCCGATGGTTAGGCAGGCGTTTCATAGGATCTCCAGTGGAAATGCCTTTGAAGTAGAAGAATCTACTAACATTGTAAAGCAAACAAAGGCCTGTACAGATACAAGGATGCTTTATTCCTCCAAAGACCATAAATATGAAGTACATTGGCATCATCTCTACTGAATTCTCTGCAAACACCAAATTTTAGGGCTCACAAACATCTTAAGATTAGTAACTGACTACAAACACTGAAACCTGAATGTTTTATTAACTTTGTTTTACAATCAGCATCAATTGGTCAATACTAGAGATCCAATTCCATGATGTGGCTAAGTAAAAACACAATTCACAATGCTGAAAACAAAGTTTTACTTGACAGGAGCAAGTATGGTGTAAAGAAGGAGGAATGAAACAATGACGATAGCTCCAATAAGTGTAAACCTTGGACTTGTCCAAAGCATCAGATTAGATCTCTCTGTTCTTTTTATAGGATCCACTTCTTCCGATAATGGAAACTCCGATCTCCGAGGATTCCAAGTCACGTATTTGTCTACGTTGAATTGAGAAAACAATGTCTTCTTGCTCTGTTTCTTAAAATTCTTCCACGCTTTGTCCCAATCTGTAGATGATTTATCACCATCGTTTCGTGGAGGTTCGATTTTGGAGCAACGGAATGAGAATTTTGGATTCATCCGGTAGAATTTTAAACCGGAAATTCCAACAGAAATGTCCATCTTCTTCTTCTTCTTCTCCTGCAAAGATGAAAAAAAAAACGTAAAGATGAAAAGAAAAAAAAAATAAGGAAAATAAACAAGAGTTAACGGAATCACACAATCTAACGGCGTTCATATACAGATAAGGGGTAATATCGTTATTTCAATCCCAGCTAAGAATAATGGGAGTATCTTGAGTCGCCCTGTCCGATTAGTGTATCAGATGGAGCTCGGTTCAGATTATTCGGATTACAGATTATTCGGTAAATTAATTTAGTTACCAAATTAAATTTAAATTTATATTGGATTGGATTTTAGTTGGTTTCGGGTTTTTTTTTATTTAAACTCGAAGAAACTATATTGATTAAAATTTTAAAACTTTTTAAGTTGATAAATTATATATCATAAAATGCAAGCGCTAAAATCTAATTATATTAGTTAACAATAAGATTAGCTTAAATGTTAGCGGCTCAAATATATATAAAACTTTGTACCAAAAAAAATAAAACTAATTACATTATATATATAGTATTAATAAAATAGATATAATTATATATATATATATATATAATCTGATTTTTCGGGTTATTTAAGTTATACAAGTAAAACTTAACTTCAACCCAAATTTATCAGATTTTTTTGAAATTACATCCAATTAAATATTTAGGATTATCCAAAATATTACCATATTATATTATTGTGGTTTGGATCAGTTCGGATAATTCGAAAATTAGAAAAAAGAAAAAATAATAATAAGGAAAAGAAAACAAAGTGAGTTAACGGAGCACAAACAATCTAACGGCGTTCGCATACAGATAAGGGGTAAAATCGTCATTTCCATCCCAAACTCTCCTGCTCCAAGCAAAAACACCTGAGAATCCTTCAGTGGCATCTCTGGAATCTCACATAAATCACTTAAGCAAGTGAAATTTTCACTTGATACGTGGCAGTTTATCAACCCGTTAGATCATAAAACCCCGTCACTCATCTGTATCGAACGGCTCTCAATCACTTATGTAGCAATAATGTAATTGCCACGTCAGACTTACCGGTACGGACAACCTCATCGGAACAATCTCACCGTCGACGACTTATCTAAACAAACCAAAGTTAATTTCCCGAAAACTATAAATACTCATCTTATCTTCCACTTTCATTTTCTTGCCCTAAAAAAAATCCCTCGATTTACGCAGCCGCACCATTTTTTTTCTTCTTCTTCTTCCTTCAAAATCCGAATTCAATCTCACTCTATTAGCTCACTTTTTCTTCTGATTTTCCCTAATTAGATCTATTCATGTTCTAGTACCCTCGATCGAATTAATTTGGGTTTTGGTTTTTGAGAAGATGAATTTGGTTCTTAGCTTAAATGATTGCGATGTTGTTGATTTGGGTTTTTTATGGTGGTTGTGATGGATGGTTTGGAGATTTCTTGTCCTGTGGATGTTTCCGTTCCGGTTAAGCTTATGGGATCTGAAGGGTGTGGTGGAGTTAGGGTTTCGTCGAATAAAGCAGATAATAACTGTGAGAAGGCTCGTGTTTCGATTGGTCCAAATTCATCGATTGAGCGTTGTAGTGCTTCAATCAACAAGAAGGGTGAGCTATAAATTACATCTTGATTGCTTCAATTTATTCTGCTTTACCTTCTCTTTTGACTTTCGAATCCATTTTGGTCTATCATGTTTAAATTGATTTTGGGATTGATTAGATAAACTTATCAGATTGATGTTATGAAGTGGGGATTCAAGATTATTCATCATTACACTGAGTACCCTTTATAGTTGTTAGATCCAAATGTGTGAATGTCTTTATTACTTTTCATTTTGGTATAAGACATATTAGAGTGTGTTAATTTGATAAGGACTTTCTCTGTTACTTGATCCAGGAGCAGGAAGCAGTAGTGGGGGGTCTGATTCATCTCTATGGCGCAAGTTAATGCATTCACACGACTTTGTACATGATAGGCTTACCAAACTTCGAGTTGAGAATTCATCGGAGCCTCAAAATGGTTACCTACCAATTGTCAGTCCAGAAAGTGCTGAGTCTCCTAGGAAAAGAGGAAAACTTTCTAGAAGTAGTAGTAATGGGAGTTCGAGAAGGACAAAATTGATTCTTTTAGATGACACAGTGAACACACTGAGAGATAACGACACGAAGGAGATATGTGGACAAGGATCTACTACTTACTCAGGTAACTCTCAGGCAACCACATTCTTTGTTATTCTTTAGTGACTCCAGACAATTAATATTATGTATCTTAAACTGCTATTTACCTTGACCACCTGAAAAAACACAAGGGACAATGCATTTTTTATAGTTCCAATCCATATTTCATGTGATTTTCTTGTCTGCAACATATGTCATTATCTTGTCAGTAACAGGATGTTTAAGAAGAGTATGTACTATGTTGGTTCACCCTTGAAAAAAAAAGTATGGTTGTGCTTTGTGTTAGGCTACTGATTAACTTTTTGTTGAATGCTACATAGATAAACCGCTAGTAATGAAGCAAAAGAACAGTTGCAATGGCAGGCGAAGTGAGAAGAGAATTTCAAAAGCTCCAGCGAAAACTTTCTCAACTATCAATTTGGCCACTGGCGAGAATGCATTTTTCGGTATGTGACTGCTTCTGAACTAGTCTCATCTTGTGGTATCTAATAGTGTGCTGAAAATTCAACAGTTGACTCCTCAACCTAGTCCATTTACTTTGGTTAGTTAACTAGTTCTTGTGTATACTTTTCAATTCTCTAGATTGCGTCATCTGAACTTTGAAGTATTTTGCAAGTCAACCTGTCCTGAGGTAGCTTTAGAGGTTCCCTCGGTCATTTGTGGTGATTTTTAGTTTATTTTCTCTTTTATTCTCCTGACATCAAAGTGAAAAGGTTTCATTGGCTAACCATATTCTTTACATCGCTAAGGTACCAAAGGGACAATGTGAGAGTTATAGCAACCTGTGCATTTCACTACTATTTCATTAAAATGCGACCTTGTTGATATGGCAAGGTCTCGTCAGTATATCCTTCTCATGTGAAGTGCCCTGATCTTTTTTTAGTGTTGTGTCTACCTCTTAATTTTACTTACATGCAGGTGCCTACGGCCTGAAGCCTGCAATAAATGATGTTACCAAACTCATTGAAGATTTGTCCTTAAAAAAGCTTCTTGAAGGCTCGTATGAGTGGCCTTCTTTGGGAAAAGACAAGATGAAGAAATCGGACAATACTAATGACACTTTACTGAGTGTGGTCAGAAATGTTTGGTCCATTTTACCAACTAAGAGGCCTGTTCAATCACAAAGCTCTACTGAATTAGACACTTGTCTCAGCAGAACTCTGGGTTCACCTCCTAGCTCTATCTCTCCTACACTGAATGGTGAGAACATTGATAAAGTAAATGCCCTGGATGGAGATCTATCCTCATCTTCCAAGGTGGATTCTTAATCCTACTCTTTGAAGTTCCATCTATATATATATATATATACTTATTTGACTGTAAGCAAGTATAATATGTCTTTGATGGTTTTGTTGCTTTATCTGATAAGTGATCTACTCTTTGTTTTTTCACAGGATTTTTGTGTCAATTTGGAAACTCCTTCCACTCCGCTTAGTTTTCCATTATGTGATGCTAGTGATGTATTGAAAAGATTGGGCCTTCCTCCGCCAAAAGATTTAGACTCTATGCTCCAAGATGCTTCGAAACCTTCTCAGAACTCTAAGAATAACTCAGATCAGCAACGTTCAGCTAAACAACTACCTCCTCGTGGTGGATTGCCACATTTTCCTTGGTCACAGGCTTTTAATGGGAGCTCTAGAACCAACTCAGAAGCAGCAAAGCTTCTAACCAGCAAGACACTTTGTCAAGGAAGATGGCTAAGAATAGCCGACACTACTATGAGTCCTCCAGAGGGTAAAACAAATAATTTCGCAAATCTAGAATCTCTCACGTTCAACCAAAGCTTAGTGTCTCCACTACAGAAGCAAACTATAGCTGGAATTAAGACGTCTCAAACAATATTCGCTAACACCACTTCGTGCCAGTGCACAGAAGCATCTGCTTCTACCTTTCAGAAACCTTCCTTTGTTCCTACAGGTAAGAATTTGTTATCGGTCTCTTTCTTATGGCCCCCTTTTTAGTCTCTGAACTAAAACTCTATAATGTTAATTTATCTCTCATGAAATGTAGAACCTGAAGGATCCCGAGATTTTCAAGACGATGGTATGTTTTCACAAATGCCATTACTCAATTTCTCATCACCTAATATATTAGTCACATAACCTCTTCTAATAATGATGATATGTTGTTTGCAGCTCTCTCCTGTCCCCAGCTATTAGCAGCTGCTCAAACGCTCTGTGACATTGCAGTCCAATCGGCAAGCGATAACAACTCAAACGGAATCCTCAGATGGCCAAAGAAGCTCTCTCAGAAATCTATGAAAGCCCGCAAATCCAAACTATTAGAAAAGCCTCCCGAAAGGCACGGGACAATCCAAACTTTTTCCTCCGTAGATCATAACTCAAGCGGCAACAACAATAACAAGAACCACATGAGAAAAGATGCAGCAGCTATGCATAATCATCATCACCATCCTAAGCCTTCAAAGAGACTGAAACTATCAACAATGGAGAACAAGAAAGGATCATTCCCAAGCTCATCATCGTCATTCGCAATAGAATCAGATAGAAAACATTCGTCTTCAAGCAAGTTTAAGAATCATTCCCGTATGATGCTGCCACCTCCACCACCAACAAGAACACTCCAAAAATCATCCACTTATCCTCAGAAAGCTAGGAAATCACAAGGAACAGGTTGAAAATATATTAAACCATTCTTGTTTACTCAAAAATAACGAGTCTGGTTTCAGAAGGAGGCACAATGGCTTGTAGGAGTTATCTGTAAATATCAATGGTGTCACGATGTAAGGTAAGTTCTTATCTATGTGCACAATTTAGGTGCAGTAAGACAATAGATATATATAGCTATGTGTATTGTCTTCAATGTTGTAACATTTATATTTTTTAAGTTGTAGTTGTAGCCACACAGTTCTTTTGAGGTCTGTTGTGTTTAAACATATTACGTTTTATAAGGTTAATGATAAAAATCCCAACTTCATTTTGTTTGTATGTTTTTCATGTACTAAGCTCCATAAAATCACAGGTATCCTACTTTCCTGAATTCCGTTTTGTTCAATAAATTAAAGAAATTATTAGAAAAAAATAATATTAAGATGATTGTTTTTCTCTTAATTCAATTTGAAGTTATTCACGATCTAATTATTGATAAAACAAGAGGAAAAACATATTTGAAATATTTAAAAAGGATATTTAATTCACATGAAAAGATCCAAATACATTAATTTTGAAACATAAATATTATATTATGTTGCCAAGAAGCAAGTGGTTCAGTTGGTTCAAATTCTGCTAATTTTAGTGGAAACAATTTAGCTATAGATCGGGTATTTGTGTGACTAAGATTGATAAAAAAAAAATTACATTTTGTGGTAGAATGTGTGAAACATTCACAAAATACTTGGTTTATAGTTCAACAATATTCAAAGAATAAAAGAATCAAACCTTTCAAAATGTAATGAGTTGCTAGAAGTTTCGTCTGCTTTTAGACATCATTTCATATTTAGACTATTATTAGTTTTGAATATTTTGTCAACTCCTAAATTTGGTAGTGTTTGTTATAAATATTTTATAGTCTCCACCAACACTTTTGGTTTTATTTATCAAAAAAAACAAAAACAAAAACTCCATTGGTCCTAATTCAGACAACGCGTACGCTTATGATTCTCATAAATTTTGAAGTGTTTTTTTTGTCGGAATTTTGAAGTGTTTTTTATGTTACCACTTATATTATATCTATTTAAATACTCCATCCCCTTTATTTTAATAGATTTCTTTTTAAAAAAATCATTTAATAACAGATTTTAAAAATATATGATTTTTTGTATTACACAATTTTCCACAACTCTCCACCAATAGTAATATAAAATCAATTAGTATTTTTGAAATTTGTAATTTATGGTCATTAACAGTTAAAGTTTTTATTAAAAAAACTTTTTAAAAATTGATTTTTAAAAAACAACAAAAATACCTTTAAAAGTTATCTCTATAAAACGGAGAAAGTATTCAATATGTGTTTTTTTAAATAACTAGACTCGGTTCATAACTTAAAATCTAAATCCTATAACATAAGATTATATATCTATCTTAAATCAAATTCTCGTAAAAAATACCGCAGAAGTGCTATTAACCGGTTAGTCAAAGTAACTTTCAAATATTTAATAACTTTTTTTATATACATTTTTCATATTGAATTTAAAAAATTTTGAATGGAATTTTTTAAGAATACATATTTAAAAATGTCTGCAAATCTTTTCCAAATTTTACGCTAAGGTAAGCCTCCTAACAAATGTTTTTTAAATCAACAATAATTTTTGTTGATTTGTTTATATAAAGAACTATAGTTTTGTGTGAATGTAAATGCTGCACACTCAATTCATGTGTATTGTGGTTGTGATAACCTAAAGATAATATATAAAATTAGAAAAAGCCACCACGATGTCGGTTTGTAATTCAAACCTCTCTCGCTTACGTATTTGAACTATGTGGTGTCACACCGATCACAATCGATTAGTTGGTATTTCTGAAAATGTTTGTATAATTACACACTTTTGGTTATTTTAATTAATTATGTTTTGAGTTTTCACAAAGGAAACTAATGTATGAGTTCGAGAGACTACAAAAATACTGTATAACCAATAACTACAAGAAAACATTATGAAAATCGACAAACATTTTTGATCGAAAAACCGACAAAAATTGACCGATAATTATTTTTTATAGGAAACTGTCGGAAATTTTTGACCGTCAATTTTCCGTTGGAAATATTTTTTAAATATAAAAATTAAATAATTAAGTATTATTTACGTATTCCGTCGAAAACCATCTGAAACTTTCCAACGGTTTCCGACGAAAAATATTTTTTAAAATAAATATTATTTACTTATTTCGTTGGAGACCGTCAAAAAATTTGCCGACGGGAAGTATGTTTTACTAAAAAATTAAATAATTAAATATTATTTACGTATTCCGTCGGAAGCCGTAGGAAACTTTCTTACGGTTTCTGATGAGAGATATTTTTTTAATATAAAAATTAAATAATTAAATATTATTTACGTATTCTGTTGGAAGCCGTCGGAAAGTTTCCTACGGCTTCTGATGGAAATATTTTTTAATATAAAAATTAATTAGTTAAATATTATTTACTTATTCATTCGAAAACTGTCGGAAAGTTTCCTACCGCTTCCAATGGGAAGTATTTTTATGATAAAAATTTAAATAATTAAATATTATTTACTTATTCCGTCGAAAACCGTAGGAAACTTTCCTACGATTTCTGACGGGAAGTTTTTTTTTTAATATAATTTTTTAAATAATTAAATATTATTTATGTATTTTGTCGGAAACTGTATGAATGTTTCCTACAACTTCCGACATAAAATATTTTTTTAATATAAAAATTCAATAATTAAATATTTTGAAACTTTTCCTAAGCAAGAAAAGTAGGTGGTATTTTTTTGAGTTTTCCAAGGAAACCGACAGTTACTGGAAACTTTGACGGTTTCCGACATATCCCGACGGATGTTTATTAATTTATAATCAAAACATTTTTTCTTCTCCACCGAGTTCTTCTTTACTTCTCTTCTTCTCTTCTTCACCTTTGCTGAGCTTTTTTCGGCGGATTTCGACCTTTTTAAATGTTCTTCTTCTTCCTTCCATCTCTCAACTTTTACCATGTAAGTTTTCTAATTTACTTGAATTTCTTAAGTTTTTTTGAAGGTAATAGTTTTAATTTGTTAGATTTTGGGATTTAGGTGAAGATTTCCGGTAGTTAGCTAGAGAACATGGTTGATTCGCATGATTTTTGTCGATTTTATATGGTTCATCTTCTTGATTTTGAGATTTTATTTTTTACATATTTGATTATTTTAAGTTAGATTTTTGATTCTTTTATGTGTTTATATTATAATTTTATAAGTTTCTTTGCATAAGAAAAAATGTTTTTAAATACTTATAAATTTAAAAACGTTAGAAACGATTTTTTTATATTTATATTATAAACTTTTTAATTATATATATATATATATTATTGCCATAAACTGTAATTTTAAAAAAAATTGTATTTATTAATCAAATTTTTTGGTCTTAAAACCTTATATTGTAAGTAATATTCTGAAATATTTGATCAGAAAAGTATTTAACTTATTTTTAATAAAAAAATTATTATATAAATTAATTTAAAAAAATAAAACATTCCCGTCGGAATTGGTAGGAATTTTCCGACGGCTTCCGACGGATTATATACACCAGACGATTTCTGACTGCTGCTCTTCCGACAGTTTCTGATAGAAAAATTCCTATAGCTTCCGACGACCTTTTTCGTTGGAAACCGTTAAAATTTTCCGACAGTTTTCAACGGGAAGCGTATTTCCGACCAACCTATAGCGACAAATATTTTCCGTCGAAATTGTTGGAAAAAACCATTTTCCTACAGCTCCCGGCGGGAATGTCCATCGGAAATAGCAATGTTTTGTTATAACCAATAATGAACGACTTATTAACCATAATATAGACTTTATAAGCGTATCAAATTCACGGATTATATTACACGTTAGGAATGTTACAATATTGAAAACATGATAAAACTTTGACGTAATTCATCGGTAGACAAACTCTTTGGATGAAATTACCAGATCATGGAAGTGTTTGGATTTGTCTCTTGAAACACTATTTTGTAGTAGAAGTTAAAGGTAAAAAGACAAAGATTAAAACTTCAGTAAATAAATGAAGTTAAAAGTAAAAAGACAAAAGATTTTAGAAAATTCATAACCAAAATTCTTCCACCCAAAATCTAACAATATAACATGAGATAAATGAGACTCATTGATATCGAATTTAGATTGAGAAGACAACATATGTGACATTTAATCACTTGCAAAATATACTTTCCCAAATTAAGTATTTTCTTATCAATAATTAGATCACTAAATTACAATTTATTACAAACCTTTCGAATCTCAAAATCTATAATGCAGGACTATACGATTTTTGGAATCAGATTCCGGTAGAATATATATTTCCCCAAAAAGTGAGTTTTTTTAATATGGTTTTTGATTGTTTTTTTTCAATTAAAAAAACATAATTGTTAACCAGTATTTGACTGAATAGTTTCTAAAAATTAGAGAATTCAGTTTTTGAGAGCTTTTGAAAATTACCAAACAAAATACAAAAACGAATTTACATAAGATATTTACATAACAATCAAAAACCAAAAATAATATAGGAGCTACAAACATTCCTAAATGAAAACAAATATAAAGGTAAGATTACAAAGATTCTCTCTTGTTTGCAAAAAGTGGTTGGGTCATTGACTTGGAAGATAAATGGTGGGCCCAATCACTCACTATACTGGGCCTCAACCACGTATTTTCCTTCTAGAAGCCCAAATTTTGTTTGTATATTATTAGTTCAAAGAAAACGAAGTGATGGACTTGGTGACGAAGTAAACTATGAACTAAAATATTGTTTTGTCTGCTTGACTTTGAATACTTTCCATAAATTGTACAACAAAAAAAGTTTATATAATATCAAGTGAATAATTAATAAGAAATTTTGTTATTACGTGACATAAGATTTTTTTAGTGGAAATAAGGAAAAGAGAAAACCAAACAAAACTTAAAGTTAATACATTCCGACACGTTTGAATTAGATCGTTAAGTTAACTAATTAATTGTAATTAAGAATTATCAAATGTAAATTAAGGATCAATATGTCAAATTTGAAAACCTTAAAGTCAAGTAGGTGGCTTAACTTCCTTTTAGAATTTCTAATCTACAGTAAAAAAAAAATATCATGAAATAATATAAATAATTACTTATAAGAATGCAGATCTATACATACACAAATATGGAAACAATGATTGACATATATGTAAAAATGGTTGGTAGAACATTCATATTACGTTCTTATTCTTCAAGAATAACTTATGAGACAAGTTACTTTCGTTCAAAATTTATAAAAAATGGTTAGCAGAAAAAATGTTAAAAATAATAATACAGAACCTATATATAATTTAATACTTTATAGATTAATATACACTATAAATTAATACTCCTTCCGTCTCTTTATAAATGATGTTTTATGTCTAATATTTTATCTCAAAATATATGATGTTTACAATTTTCACTGCATAGTTAATTGTGTCTTTATTTATTTTGACTATTTGTATTATGCATATTAATTTCTAATTGGTTGAATAATCATTAACTAGATTAAAAATAATATTTTTAAATAAAAAAACTAAAAATTAAATGATTTCTTAATTTATGTACCAAAACCTTAAACATCACTTATTTTGGGATGGAGAGAGTATTAGTTTTTATTCTAAATTAAGTTTGCAGTTAAATGAATATATTAAATTTACGAACAAGCCATAAATAAAATTCATGGTTAACTTACAGCTACGCAAAAACGATGCAAAATATACATATAGGTACAAAAAATTTGAAATAACGAAGAATTTAACACACACACAAAAGTTTAAATATCATTAATTTATAGAATTTTAATTGTAATGAAAATCAGACTATCAATGTTATCAATTTACAAAAAATTTACTTTACGTATATATATATAGTGTGTACATATATTGATATATACACACATTTTTCTTGTTTCATAAGATTTTTTTTTTAATAGCTATGACTTTTTGTTCATCAATAAAAGAACTTTTCTAACTTTTTACTTTTTTAATAAATACATTAACATTTCGTCAAATTGAAATTGCTGGCCAAAATTAGGTGTAACGTGAAAAAAAAACATAGGTTATATTATTTAAAGTAAGATTCGTTACGTTTGAAAATAATTATATATATTCTATAGCATGTAGAATAAATCTTGACTTTTAACAAATGTTACTTTTAACAAATTATTAATTTACATCAGATTACTTTGATAATATCTCATTAACATATTGATTTAGAATATTAACAAACGTTAATTTTCTTTCTTCATTTCCTTCAATATTAAACTCTATATATATGAAGCGTGTAATAGCATACCTCAATTAATTATACAAATCATACATGATTTTCATATGTCAAATTAAATAATGTCGAATATATATATATATATATTATATATGCATATATGTGCAAAGTATCTTTGATCCATGGCTTCCTATGCATTGGGACAATATTAGTACTCACCAATAATAATACGAAATAAAATAGGAACATTTAATTTTGTGAAGAAAAAAATTGATATCAAATATGATATAAAATAGGAATATTTAACGCAACAGCATGATAAAAAATAGTATCCATAAATCATAATTATAATGTGTAGTTCAATTCGACAACAAACAATAGTCAATTACTTGGTAGATACGCTAGGTTTTACCAGAGACTAACAAAAGTATAGGAGACAAAATTCCTAAATTAAGAAAACATGTAAATAAGAAAAATAATTAAATAAGTCTTGAATTAGTAGAAATTTCGTTTCAAAGTTTAGAATGTTTAATATTTCTACTAGTTTGTTCGTAAGTCGCAATCTTAACAGTTCTCATGTGAATAATTTAAGTGCATGAAGATGTTGAAATATATTTAAGCACGCATACATATATACACTAAATGTATCCATATTATCTAGCTTATACAAATCACTAAGCAAATTTGATATCAAATTATACTTTTGTAGATAGTGAATTCATCTGTTTTGTAAAAATCATATATATATATATATATATATATATCCCGTCTTATACTTAAACAAAAGTTATTTTCTAACTAGACGCTTCGAAAATTAAATATTTTTCTATTATAGACTAAACACTAACCCATAGTTTTATTGTTCTTCTATTATAAACTAAGCACTAGCTAATTAGATGTTAAACAAATTCTAACTAGCTACTAATATCCTTAAAAAGAACCATAGCTACTAATGTAATATATATATATATATATATGATATAAGTCGATGATAATTAATTAGCGCTATAATAAAATTATATAAAGTAATTGTATTAGTAGCTAAAGTAAATTTTAGAGTTAATAAGATATATGAAAACTTTGGTACATATATATTTAATCTATAAAATAAAATAATAAGAAATATTAAAAATTGACTACTTAAATTACAAAATTGTTTTTGATCAAACATTTACATAAATTTAAACAAACTAAAAGCGNTTAAATTACAAAATTGTTTTTGATCAAACATTTACATAAATTTAAACAAACTAAAAGCGACATTGGATATAAAAAAATTCTATAACATAAAAAGATTTTATAAAAAGGAAAAACATAATCAAATTTCAAAGTCTGTCTTCGAATTTCGTAGATTGTCAGAAATCATCATAAGCTTGACATTAAGCTCAATCATGCATACCCCAATATATAATTTTTTTTTGGTTCAATACCCCAATATATAATTTAAATCTCCATTATTTAAATATACGTTCTAAAATTATTTGGACTTCAAGAATACATATAACTCAACTTATTTATCAAAATAAAAAAATCAAAACAATGCTTTAGTATAAGTGTATAACGAAGTTGACAAAAAAAAAAAAGTGTATATGAAATACACGAATAATAGGTGGATCAGTGGTAATATTTTCTTTACAAATTTGTAGGTACCAAATGTTCTTTTACATATTTTTAAGCACTAAAATTTGAACCATTTACTTTTAATAGTAAGAACGAGATTAAAAGTATTAAGCTAATTGACATATAAAAATACAGTATTACTATTAAGAAATATTATCTTATATCGAAAATTGGGATGGATCATAACTTCCGATGTGGAATAATAGTTACGAACGGAGTTTAGTTATTATATTATGATAATTTAAACTAACTATACATGGAAATCCAAACTAATTTTTAAATTATAGAAATATCTTCTTTAAGAAAATGTCAACAATATTCAGCTATATATATATATATATATATATATCCACACTATTTTCTTACACAACTTGATTTCATAAGGGCATCTCCAATAGACAACTATGAAGCATCTTCAATCTAAATGTAACTAAAATCTATTAGTTTTAACTTTTAAGCACTGAAAACCTAAATATTATTGTTATCAAATTTTATTTGTTCTTCTTAAGAAACAAATTTTTATATTTAACAAAATGCATTTATAAAATTCTTATTTAAATTTTGAGAAAGTATTAGTAATCGTTGACTTGCATCAACGACTATAATAGCATTTTATATCCACGAATTTCATCCAAAAATTATATTCAAAGTCGTTTCTATTTTTTTATTTCATAAGTCCACAAACACAAATTTGGATAAAACGCGTGAAACGAAAAAGAAAAAGAGAAGTAAAGTAGAGTCGCAGAGAAACTAAGGTCACACAATCAATCAAATCTAAAAATTATTATTTTTGGAATTACATGTAATAACATTTTCTAATTTTTATTATTCTTTACGTGTTATATAACATGGATATATATATTACAGGCCTATGAAAATCCGTATATCATTATATAACATGGTAATGTTTGTGGATTTTCGAGAAATTATATCCATATAAACTGTATATATTTGTCTTGGTTACCAAAATTAATATGAAATATAAGTTGCTCACATAATATATAATGTAAATGAATATTCACTAATTTGTTTCTAATAATTATATTTTAATTGTATATATCATGACTACAATTATAATATTTGCTAGCAGCTGATTTCAGATTTTTGTTGTTAATCTGTCAGAAAACACGACAATTAGTACAATGTTTTGTGTTCACTCTAAGTGAACATCAATTAGTACAATTTGTAGGGTTCACTTAAGTACAACATTTTGTACTAATTTGTCTATAAAGTTTGATATGCAAACTAAAAATTATATATATTGTACTAAAATTTTGATATGAGAATTATACATAAAAAGTTTCCAAATTAATATCTTTATAACTTATGTTTTATATTTTTATCTAAGATTAAAGGAACATAGTATGTATAAGTGAAATGTTTAGATAAACAGAGTACTATTAGTAAAATATCTCATGAATAGAATTGTACTACTTCATCTTTTTCCAGCAAAATTGAATCAATTTAGATACGTAACCTCGCATAATAAGATATAAAATTTGAATTATAGATTGAATTTAAATACTACTATACTTTCAAACTCCTAGTTTGTCTAAAAACTTTTAAAAAATTTATTTTAAAATCTTTTAGAAAATAAATTGGACAACCTATATATATATATATATAAACTTTTTTCACCGGATATTGTTAGAAATTTGAGAATTGAATCATAGTTCGGATTTTGTCGTTGTAATTTTTTTTGTTAACGGTAATTATATTGATAAAACCCTAAAAGGTGAAGAAAGTTTACATCAGTAAAAAATTAGTTGTCTCTCTAATATAGCGAGCGAAAACATCAATTTTGTGATTTAATGATTTAGAAATAACAGAAATAGAAAAATAAAATAAAAAAAATAAAATTTAACCTCGAAAATTTCATTTGCTATGTAATTATTAGTAAAAATCATTACAAAAAATAATAATATTCAAAAATAAAAGCATATTCCGTCAAAAAATTTCCCTCTTCTCTCCTCTTCGCGCTCTCTCTTTCTCCGTCAACGTTCTGTTTTCTCTAACGTTTTTTTTTTTATTGGTTAAATTTTTTTTTGTTCTCTCTTATAAATTATAACCTCTGAATCATCATCATCATCACTTTGTCTCCTACAAAAGAATTGCACAGCGCGTGAAAAATGGCTTTTCCCACTGAGCCACGACGCGTTTGAATATCGCTCTTCTCTCTCCCCAAAGATTCCACCTACCTATACTTACACTCATACATATATATATACTCTCCCTATGCTACGTGTATATACTTCCAATCTCCTTCACCGGAAAACTTGATCGTTACCGGAAAATTAAAACTCCGATCTATTCTCGAATTGTCATCAATGAGACCGTTCTCTAAACACGATCGGCGTCGTTGGTCGTTTGATTCCGTTTCTGCTGAAAGAAACGGAATCGGAAGTGCATCAACTTCACCAGGAACTGAATACTCTAATGGTGAAGAGTTTGTTGAAGTTACAATCGATCTTCAAGACGATGATACAATTGTTCTTCGTAGCGTTGAGCCAGCTACTGCCATTAATGTTGATATTTCCGATGAAACACCTGGAGGAGGGATAATGACTCCGGTTTCGATTTCGAGATCTCCGACGATGAAACGAACTTCATCAAATCGGCTTCGACAATTTTCACAAGAGCTTAAAGCGGAAGCAGTAGCGAAAGCGAAACAGTTATCGCAGGAATTGAAGCGATTTTCATGGTCTAGATCGTTTTCCGGTACTTCAACCACCACGAATCAGCAAGGTGGTTTAGTGAATTCAGCTTTAGAAGCTAGAGCGTTACGGAAACAACGAGCTCAGTTAGATCGGACTCGGTCTAGTGCTCAACGAGCTCTTCGTGGCTTGAGATTCATCAGCAATAAGAAAACAAACTTCGATGGATGGAACGATGTTCAATCGAATTTCGAAAAATTAGCCAAAAACGGTTACATCTATCGTTCTGATTTCGCTCAATGCATAGGTTCGATTATCAAAACCTCCATTGAAATTTTGTCTTCTTCTGAAATTCAAATTTCGTAATTAATCTCGATTTGAATTTTTGTTTCTGCAGGAATGAAAGATTCAAAGGAATTTGCACTCGAGCTGTTCGACGCATTGAGCAGAAGAAGAAGACAAAGAGTAGAGAAAATCAATCACGATGAACTTTATGAGTATTGGTCACAAATCAACGACGAAAGCTTCGATTCACGTCTCCAGATCTTCTTCGACATGTACGTAAAAAAATTAAAAAGTTACTTAATGATTAATTAATTACTTACTAAATCCTAATAATCATTATTATCTTTAAAAGCTCTTTTAATAATCATTTTACTATAAAAACGATCCCATATTTTCAGCGTTTTCCAGATCAGTCTTCTTAATTATGATAATAAACAGTAATTTAATTTGCATGTGTGCAGAAATTATTGTTCCCTGATGAAGCGTATGTTTTAATTATACTTCTTCTTTTTTAATACAAACCTTTTGACTTTAATGGAAGATTCTATAATTAATTACAAAAATTAATCACAATCTATTTAATTCTGTTTTTTTACAGAGTGGACAAGAATGAAGATGGGAGAATTACAGAAGAGGAAGTACAAGAGGTAAAAAACAATTAAATGCTGTCTAATTAATTGTTTTTAACACCAACAAACAGATAATTAGCGTTATCAGTTTTGTCTTTATTCAATTAAACATAATTATTTTAAAATTTTCGTTAAATTTATAATATAATATTAGTAACTGGGACTGTTAGTCAAATAAGATTTTTTTTTATTTATATTGAAAGTTAGGCGAGATTTGGTGACCTTAAATTTCATGAAATGCTGATATACTAACCACTCCAATTAAATTTTTTAGAAAATTGAAAGAACCAAAATGCGAATTTTCTTGTCCTTAATTTTCACCCATGTTCTTTTAGATTCTTATCTGTAAACTAATGCGTCATTTATGATGAAATTTGTTAGTAATATTTTATTGGTTTTGACTAATTATCAACTTGTTTTAACATAATCTAAATTAATAGCCGAATTGCGCTCAGTCTGATGTTTGGATTATCCAGCTACTCAGCTATTGACTTGGCACTAAAATTTGATTTCTATCCGCTGCATTATGGTAGCTTAAAAAATAGATTTTAAAAATGGAGTTTAGCCTATGGATCGAGTTTTTGTCGATCCAATTGCTGACAAAAAAATTTTTTTAATTAATATTGTGAAAAAAACACTAATTCTTGTGCTGGATAAATAGATAATAATGCTGAGTGCATCTGCAAATAAGCTATCAAGATTGAAAGAGCAAGCAGAGGAATATGCAGCTTTGATTATGGAAGAGTTAGATCCTGAAAGACTTGGCTACATTGAGGTTTGGTTTTAATACTTTTTTTTCATAATCTTCATTATTATGTTACACAAAAATGAAAAATTGAATTTTCCACCGCCACATGCGTTATTTCCGTGCTTGCATGATGTGAATATTATATTTGCAGAGTGTCTTCAATACTTTCGTTACACAAACCAAATAAAGTATGCTAAACCGCCGCCCATATATAGAATTTTATATATTTTTTTTATATTTAATGACTTCACAGGTTATAGAAAACAAAAACTAAAAAACAAAAATTACTATAGCATAAAATTATTTATCTTTTTTTTTTAGTTTAAATTATTTCATGTTTGCTTTTTTTCTACTCTTATCTCATTTGGCTGACACCTAGAATAGTTGTCCATTTTTAAATATTGATTCTTGTTCTATTGAGTACCACATTTAATATTAAATTTCTTCTTTTCTAATTCATCAACTGGTAGGTGAAGTACAATTAGATTATTACAACTGCTAGCTAAAATACAAGAAACTTTGTAATAAAAATACAATTGTTATGTTTATCTAAAACTCATCAGATAATTGATTTAGATTTCAATGCTATCTTTCTTTTTTGGTGTAGCTATGGCAACTAGAGACTCTGCTTCTACAGAAAGACACATACCTCAATTACAGTCAAGCATTGAGCTATACAAGCCAAGCATTAAGCCAAAACCTTCATGGGTTAAGACAAAACAGTCGAATACATCGAATGAGTTCGGATTGTGTTTACTTCATTCAAGAGAATTGGAAAAGGATTTGGGTTTTGTTCTTATGGGTCATGATCATGCTCGGATTGTTCTTATGGAAATTCTTCCAATACAAGCAAAAAGATGCATTTCATGTGATGGGTTACTGTTTACTAACAGCAAAAGGAGCAGCTGAAACACTTAAATTCAACATGGCTCTTATACTATTCCCAGTTTGCAGAAACACAATTACTTGGCTTAGATCAACAAGACTCTCTTACTTTGTTCCTTTCGATGATAACATCAACTTCCACAAGGTTAGTTCAATCTTTTTTCTTTTCCTTTTTGTACTCTTTTGATTTGTTTATACAAGTTTTGGGGTCCCATGAGAACTTTCTTTTCGTGCATCTATTAGAAGTCAAAACAAGTACTAATTACACAGATACAAAATCCTCTTCCAACGCAATGTGCTGTCGAAAAAAGCTGAAATGTGGGGCTCATTTTCTTTGTGCACGCTCTCGAAGTTGACAGCTTAACAGCTCTTTCGCTTTCCTAACATTTTCCCAGAAGTAAAATTATGAAATGTTGACTTGGTTTACTGATATCTTGTCCATTTACAGAGAATTTAAACTTACTGCTCTTTGTTTTTTACTTGGTTATGTACAGACAATTGCTGGAGCTATTGTAGTAGGTGTGATTCTTCATGTTGGAGACCATATAGCTTGTGATTTCCCAAGAATTGTTAGAGCCACTGAATATGATTACAATCGTTATCTGTTTCATTACTTTCAAACAAAACAACCAACATATTGGGACCTTGTCAAGGGACCTGAAGGAATCACAGGGATTTTAATGGTCATTTTAATGACTATTTCATTCATATTAGCAACAAGATGGTTTAGACGTAACCTTGTCAAGCTTCCTAGGCCATTTGATCGTCTTACTGGTTTTAATGCCTTTTGGTATTCTCATCATTTGTTCATCATTGTCTATGTCTTGCTTATCCTTCATGGTCTCTTTCTCTATTTCGCCAAGCCTTGGTATGTTCATACGGTAAGTCTCTATGCTTCTTAAGCTTATTACTTGTTGAACAATCTTAATTTTCGATTTTGAGTTTGCATAATCTTTCTTTTTGTAGACATGGATGTATCTTGCAGTCCCAGTTTTACTCTATGGTGGAGAAAGAACTCTTCGATACTTCCGTTCTGGTTCTTATTCGGTTCGACTTCTCAAAGTATGTAAAAAACAAAACAGAGAACTCTGTTTTCTTTACTTATACTTCATTGCCTTGACGAAAAAGCTAACTTTCGTTTTGATATTTCCCTTACAGGTTGCTATATATCCTGGTAATGTTCTAACACTGCAAATGTCAAAACCAACTCAATTTCGTTACAAAAGCGGACAATACATGTTCGTCCAATGTCCTGCGGTTTCTCCATTCGAATGGTAAGAAATCTACTCCAAAACTGTTGTTCTTACTGATCAAATAATCATTGTTACGAATTTGTATGTCGTTTTCAGGCATCCATTTTCAATTACTTCAGCACCTGAAGATAATTACATCAGTATTCACATTAGAGAACTTGGAGATTGGACTCAAGAACTCAAGAAAAAGTTCTCTGAAGTTTGTCAACCACCTGTTGCTGGTAAAAGCGGACTTCTCAGAGCCGACGAATCAACAAAAACAAGGTATAACACAGACAAAAACCGAAAACTTAATACTGTTTTACTTTCCTTATAAACTAATCAAATGATGATATGTTTTAACAGTTTGCCAAAGCTATTAATAGATGGACCATATGGTGCACCAGCACAAGACTATATGAAATATGATGTTCTCTTATTAGTTGGTCTTGGCATTGGTGCAACTCCATTTATCAGTATATTGAAAGATCTGCTTAACAACATTGTTAAAATGGAAGAGCATGCGGTAATTAATAAAAAAATGTCTTTATCTTATATATATGTGTGTGTTTATGAAGATCTGAATTTGATAAATGTTAATTGTTTCATCTCCAGGATTCGATTTCGGATTTCAGTAGATCATCAGAACATAGCACAGGAAGCAACAGTGAGACACCAAGACGAAAGAAAATACTAAAAACCACAAATGCTTACTTCTATTGGGTCACAAGAGAACAAGTTTCCTTTGATTGGTTCAAAGGCGTTATGAACGAAGTTGCAGAGCTAGACCAAAGGGTAAATAACAAAATCCAAATCTTAATTTCTTGAAAAAAATTCTCAACTGAGAAAATTGACATTTTTGTGGAATTCACAGGGTGTGATAGAGATGCATAACTATTTGACAAGTGTATATGAAGAAGGTGATGCACGTTCTGCTCTCATTACAATGGTTCAAGCTCTTAATCATGCCAAAAATGGAGTAGACATTGTCTCTGGCACTAGAGTACGTAACTTTCTTCCTTTAAACCAAAACAAAGTCGTGATTCTTTTTACTTTCTCAAACTCGGTCCCCAACTTTCCGTTTGTGGGAAATTGAACCCCCACACAAAAGATCTATGATACTTACAAAATCTTCATTTTCAGGTCAGAACACACTTTGCAAGACCTAATTGGAAGAAGGTTCTCTCTAAGCTAAGTTCCAAGCACACTAATGCAAGAATAGGTAACAATCAGTCGATTTTCGATTTGGTCCATACTTTATAGGTTTAATCAATTTAGTCCCTACAATTTGGATAATGATTTGATTCTTAAACTCATTGAATTTTTTTGACAGGAGTGTTTTACTGTGGAGTACCAGTTTTAGGGAAAGAACTTAGCAAACTCTGCAACACATTCAATCAAAAAGGTTCAACAAAATTTGAGTTTCACAAGGAACATTTCTAAAAGAAGGAAGATTCAAGTAATTAAGAAGCCTTAAAGACCCCTTAGATTCTTTAATATCTCACATTTAGCCACTTATAGTATAAAATCAATCTCTTCACACCCATTTCACATAAATTTGTACACTTTTAATTTAAGAGTGATTAAACGTTAACACTGTCAAAAAGTGAGTGTGTTAACGTTTAATTTTCACATACCGAGGCATACATGTAAATAAATACGAGAGAGGAGAATTTAAGGGGAGAGTTTGAATAGAAGCATATGTATATTAGGGTTTCTTTTATAGTTACTTGTATAGCAAGCAATGAAGATGAGGAGATTCTAGAAGACGTGAGGTTAGGTGAAGGGTAAAACGACGTCGTTTTCGGTTGTGGAGAAAGTGCATTACAGCTGCAAGGAAGAGAAAAGATGGAAGTTGATAATGCGTTGATAAGGTCCATGTGATTAGGAAGAAAGAAGACACTTTTCTTTTCTTTTTTTATGATATTTTTTCTTATTAATTTCAGATTTTTTTTTGCTGTTTAAGAAATTTTAGTGGAGTCGGTGAAAGAGAGAATAGAAGGTTTAGAATATTGGGAGGATAAATAATGAAATTATAATATTTAGTATTATGTAAAGTGTATAAAGCTTAAATTTTGATCATTTTCTATTTTATTCCACTCTTTTATGTTTTGTATGTTTCTCTTTGTTAAGAGACAAAACCTAAATGAATGAATCATAGTTGCATGAACCGGTAAAAAAAATCACTGGTGTGTAATGGATCAGTAGTTTAAACGTATAGATTGGTTTTAGTGTGCTTATAGTTTGATTCTTGGGTGGGAGAGATGGTTCTTGTGCGTTTAAAGGCCGACATGAAGAATTAGGACTTTTTTTTTTCTTTTTTTTTTGTTAATATTGGATCGACAAAGCTCGATCCATAGTCTAAAACGCATCCCTAAAATTATTTTTTTAAGCTACCATAATGCAGCGGATAGGAATCGAGTCCTGGTGTCAAATCATTAATTAGATCATCCGAACAACCAGACTGATAGCAACTCGGCAAAAATTAGGACTTAGAGTTTTGAGAAAACTATAATAACAAGAGTTAATGGTAAAACATATAACATATATAAAGCAACACCTATTGACCTCATTCTTTTATCTTTAGGTACATTTATTTGTCATAGAAAATTCTTCATCTGCTCGGACTTGACGATTTTTTTAGGCTTTGGATTCGGATATTCAATTTTTTGGATTCTGTTTATTGGTTCCAACTATGTCTTTTCAGGATTAGTTTTAAAAATTTCTTTTGTTTGGACTTTAGTTTATCTTTTCAAATTTTGTTTTTCTATGGATATCTTTATTTTCTGCGGATTTTATACACTCCTTTATAATTTTTGAACAATATGTTGTTTCAGTGGAAAAAAATAACTATAAAACAACACCTTGACACATTCACTTACTCATGTAGTACCTTAGTTGTTTCAAAGTTGGAACATTTATTAATGGGCACATTTAGGTATTTGTTAATGGACCAAATTTGTCATTACATCTCTGAATCAGAAAACCCTCCAAAGATAAAAAATTCTTAAGGCCCAGTGGAGTTTAAGGTCACAAACTTTCTTAGGTTTGGTCTACGTCCCATTTAACTAATGAATCCAATAAAACTAGTTCTAATGTTATATTACAGTAAGGACTCAGTACGAGTTGGGCCTTTGTTTGCTAGAACTAAGCCTTTCCAAAACAAAACAACCAATTACTTTATAAGACTTGAGAGTTGAAACTTGAGACCAACTAACTTTGAAAAACACATCGATTTAAGAATACATTAGTCTAAGGTTTTGACTAATTTCTAGGATAAAAGAATACGTCAAAGGTAACACATTTTTTATATATATCTTAACCAATTCAAGAACAAACAACCGTAAACATGACTCTTTGGAATTTTTAATTGGTTGATACTTGATACTAACATTACTCATAATAAACTTTTAAATAAGAATTCGATAATAATTAACCAGTAACAATCAAAATAAATTGACTATATTTATTTATATATTTTAAGTCGTCCAAAATTAATTGAAAGTACAACCAAAAACCCAAGAAATTTCCCAATGGAAGAAAAAGCAAATAGCCAAATTCAAAAACGAGTAATGCAGCTCAAATATTAAAATTTCGACGTGTCTAGATAAATAAATTAAATATTTTTTTGTCAACAACTGGATTGACAAGGTTCGATCCATAGTCTAGTTCAATCTTTAAAATTTCTATTTAATTTAGTAATTGTATAGATAAAAAGAATCGAACCTTATATACCATAATCATTAACTGAATCAGAATAGAACTCGGTATAAATAAATCAAATTTAACCAAAAAAGAAAAGAATTAAAATAATTTAAAGAAAATCAAAATCAAGCATTCCAAAAAAGACTTTAGGAAAAAAGAAAAAACAACGCGCAAAACTCTTAACCCAATAAAATATAGCCACGTGTCTCCATAGAAGACTCTTTTTAACCGCCAAATAAGAAACCACCCATAAACACACACTCCCATTAACTTCTTCTTCTTCTTCAAATTCTCTGATCTCAACAAACCAAAACTGTAAGCAAAGAAAAATGGTGGAAGAAGATCGAATTACGTTAGCTCCGACGGAGATCTATGGCCGGAGTGATGAAGAACAGAACGTAGGAAGAATCAGGCGTCGGAAAACAGAGGAAACTTCTGGAAACTTCCTCGTTTATTCCTTAACAATAATCGTTATTGTTTTCGCAGTTTGTTTAATCCTATCTTCGATTTTTCTCCGAATCTCAAAACCAGAGATCGAAACACTATCAATAACTCCAAGTGATCTTAAATTCGGAGGTAATTCAACGAATCCTTACTTCAACGCAACGTTAGTAAGTGATATCACAATAAAAAATTCGAATTTTGGGGATTTCGAATTTGAAGATAGTACTTTACGAATTGTTTACGACGATCATGGAGTTGTGGGAGAGGCAATGATTAGTGGAAGAAGAGTTAATGCTCATAAAACGGTTACAATAACCGGTATTGTGGTTAATATCGGTTCGTATTGGTTATCGAAAACTAGGGAATTAGATTCGGATTTAGCTTCGGATTTGAGATTAGGATTTTTGGAATTGAGAAGTGTTGCTGAGATTAGAGGAAGGATTAAGGTAATGAGTAGAAAGAAATGGAAAGTTGGTGTTATGAGTTGTACCATGAGACTCAATTTAACCGGTCGGTTTATTCAACATTTGTTATGTGAATAATAATTGATTTGGTTTTGTTATTCGGTTTACTCTTTGTTCATTGTTTGGTACTTGATTTTTTTTTTGTGGGTTTGCGATTTTGTAATTTCAATTGTCTTTGTATATGAAGAGATCATTTTTGTACAAAGAAATTTTTTTTTTTTTTTGCAATATTTGTAAGTAAAATAAATAGTTTTAATTTCAAATTTCTTTATAGTATAAATGTGAATTAAATAAGACTTTTCTTTATTTTAAATACATTAAATGACATGTTTGACTCATTGTACGTACGTAAACATCAATTATATGAACTTGTATCTAAGAAGTTTGGGCCTTGTGATCTGGCCCACTAGTTTTCGTATTGGTCCTTGTGATTGGCCCATTATTTTTTGTACGCTTGGATGAAATGATATCTAAAAAGCATCAAGCATGGATTTCATAGGAGAATTGTAGATCTTCAATTCAAGCATTGAGTAAAGATTTTAAAATGAAAACTGAAGATCGAAAGAACGAATCATCTAATAAAACTTTTGAAAATGATATAATATTGGATTCAATAGTACCTATAAAATATTTTAAATTTGTGTTTAATGTAAAAGAGTCAAAGAATCTTATTAAGCTTTCTTTTGAGAGTAGTACGGAACAATGATGGAAATTTCTACTTCGATTGCTCAGCAAATGTCAAAAGCTAGAAACTTTGGTCCTTAAGGTGGGTAATGTATCATATAACCTCTCATTTTAAACTAACAATCCTAACTCTATACGTGTGATTCTTCCTCTAGGGCTTGATGATGAACTCTGCTAGAAAACGGAAAGTTTGCATTGATGGAAATACATTAGCTTACTATTTGAACTATGTAAAACGTAAGTGGACCCCTTGAACGACGTCG